>VDFB02214287.1:23934-206347 GCA_007258455.2 Sequoia sempervirens
TTAAGTTCCTGCAAATAAAGATAAATGCCTTAAAACAAACACCATATGCGCTAAAAGATTCAACATATGCACTATTAAACATACTCTATGCTCTATTCTAGAAAACACAAAAGGAAACCAAATCCTGTAGATGTGCTGAAAGATGTTGTGTATGTGCTATAATAGAGCCTGGATGCACCAAAAGTCACCACCTATGCACTAAAAGAAGCCACAGGTGCGCTACATCGAGATTCATGATCAAACTTATGGACAAAAACTTGCTAGAAAATGTTTAAAAAAGGGGCTAGGCCCCACAATGGGCACCAAATTTATGTGTGTATAAAATATGTGAGTGCATACAACACACCAATGAAACATTATATTAGAGAATTCAAATGATAATCAAATCAAAACAAACAAACTCTCCAATGGAATCTCATTGTCCTCTATCTCCAAGGATTTTTCAAGTCATTTTTTCTCTCAAATTGTGTATGCACATGACTTTCCAAAAAACAACCTGAAGAACAAGATGCTGAAAATGCAAGAAATATTTCCTACATGATTGATTGCTAATTTTTTTGTAGATGATGATGTTATGATATTGATAATGAAAATGATGCAATTAAACTACATAAACTAAGATGCAACTAATGGTAATGCCATGATTGATCTACTTGATACTAAAATACAAATACTAGAATGCTAATGCTAAGATGACAATGCTCTCTAAAATTCTACAGAGTTTAATTATGATCAACTCTCTATATGAATTGCTATAAATGAGGCTCTATTTATAGATTTCTCCAAGGCATCAACCTATGTAGCAAGATTCAACAGTCTGAATTCGATCTAGAGAGATGGAAGGTTGAATATGAAGAGGTTAGAGAGAATCAAAGAGTGTGTTCCCTTTAGAAGAACAAACTGCCAAGTGTGAAGAGGAATCAAATGGAGGTGAAAGCCAAGTGTCTCAGTTAGAATTTGTTGAAGATAAATGCCAATTAAATATTGAAAGGAGACACATGATGAGGTGGAAGATGAGAAGTTAGTAGAAATGTGACTAAATTCAAATTTAATAAGAGGGAGTTAATTAAATAAAAAAACTAATTAAAGTTCATTTAATTAAGACATGAAGAAAATGATTTAGAATAAGAAGAATTAGAGAAAGTGAACTATATAAATAAATTTTTCAATTTATTTATAAGTAGAAGAATTAAGATCATTAATTAAACAACTTGTATTTAATTAATTTCCTCCAGACCAAATTTAAGTGTATACACTTGGCATCGTGAATGCAACTCCTAATCTTCTTCCATTTCGAAGCCTTGTTAACTCGCTTTTGCAGTAAGTGTGAATAGTCCCCCAACTTGTATTCCTTATACCCTCTATTTCCTACCACTTGGCCAATGTCCTTGTTGGTGACAACAAAGGTGAAGACAATGAAGCAAAAGAGGAGAAGAATGAGAATAAACATGACAACTAGGTAGATCGAGAGAAGCAGAGAGTTCTTGCAATAGGCACCCACCAAGTCGACAATGGAGATTACCCTACAATGGAAGCATATAGGAGGCCACCACAATCTGTGAAAGAAATATTTATTTATTTAAAAAAAATAAAAAACAAGAGACATATTAGAAATATTTTAAATTACATATAAAAATAAGTTTCTAAATTAATATATTTAAAACAAAAATACCGCACACAATAATAATATTTATTTATTTAAAATATCAAAGCAAGAGACATATGAAATATTTCAACTCTGTAATACAAAGATCATGTCTAGGAGGTGTGAAAGAAGCATTTTTGCCAAATCGAGCCTAACCTGCTTTTCTTTTTTTCCTTTTAATAAATTTTGTTTTTGGTGATCAGAAATTGTGGATTTTGAATTCAGTAGAGAGAATGATGATCTTTCTCTTTTTATTATTTTCTTTCTTTCTTTTTTTAATTTTTGTTTTTCTTTGTTTTTGTGTTTTATTTTCTAAATTTAAGTTCTATTTTTCTAATTTTCTATTATTTTCATTCTCATTGTTTTGCTTTCTAAATCTTACTTTCTTTTCTATGACTTATTTCTAATTTATCAAATAAAACTAATATTTAATAACAAGCATGATTTATTAGCTTGTGTCACAATTATCTATAAAACAATGAATAATAATAATCTTATTCTTCAAATAATATCAAGAAATAAAATAAATTAAAACTATTTCTTCTATTTTCTATGAGCATTTAATTTTAGCCACCAATTAATTAAATAACCAACTATAAAATAAGAAGCAATATAATATGATTAATTAATGCAATTCTAATGCAACTAAATGAATTCTAAGTGTTTCTATGTGTAGATTTCTTTCATCACAAGTCGCCATCAGTCGGCTAGATACCCCTTCCTAAATGATACTCTCTCTATTGAGAGTATATTCATGTTACACACATGAGTCAAATTTTGGTCAATGATCATTAAAATAGTAATATTAAATTGAAAATTAATTAGTGAAAATAGGGGTCGTGACATCCTTCCCCCCTTAAAGAATCATCATCCTGATGATCAACTTAACTAAAGATAAAAATTTAATACCTCTTAAATTATGTTTTACCTCTATGTCAAAATCAGCCCACCTAACAATTGTGTTGTTACTCCGTGCACCTGTTTGTTCATAATTGCAAAAATTCCTTTGTCCAACATTCATTCACTTACAAACATTGTTAGCATGTCATTTTTCATCAAATCAACTTGATTCTATACTTTACGACGAATAAAAACGTGCAAGCTAATCCATTTCCTTCATAAAATCTTATTCATATTCTAGGCATTTACATAAAAATAAAACATTTATGTTCATTTTGTCAACATGCCTACTCACATGAGACATTAGAACAATTGCGCTTATGATGAAAAACAAGCATCCCATTCTACTTTTTATCATCATTGGAAAATCAAAAAGCCTCAACAAAAATTTAAAACAAGGTCTTCAACTTGAAACATAAAAGATAGAAAAATCATAGCTTTTCAACATATAAAAGATCATTACATGATTAGAAGATCAAAATAAGTTCATCAACTTTCAATATTGATACATCCATTTTCCAACAAAGTAAATCTTAATTTGTATTGGAAAGAAAATATACAAAATGTACAATTTCTACTTTTGATCAAATACAATCATAATTTTCATAAGAAGAAGTATAAATTCATGCTACATCAATTTTCTGAAAGTTTCAATTGTATATTCTATTTGCAACTACTATAACCAACCAGTTATTCCCAAGCTAACAATCAAAAATCAAAAACATGGTTAAGGTGTTTTTTCCACCCAACCATGAACACAATACTTCCTTGGGGTTCTCCCTAACTCGAAGAATACCCGGTCCTTCATGACATGCCTAGAATCTATATAAAAAGGGTAGGAGGGAAACTCTCGATGCATGCCTAATGCCTTATATGCATTCAACACTATAATGGACATATTTCTTGCATAAAGGATGTGGCAGAGAAACATATAACATAGAAGCTAGGAATTCATTATCCATCTATTTCAATGGTACAGTATAGCTTTGGCCAAAGCATAAATACAAAAAGTGGTTGATCTCGAAAAAGAAGATCACCTTCTCTATTAACCCACATTCGACATCTTGTTCCATAAGGTAAGCTTAAAGCTTATTACACACAACACATTCAACAAGAATAATCGATCTCAAATTGTATAGAAATACAAATCAAATAACATGATAGTGCATAACATGCACTAGTGCACATAAAATGATTAATTAACAAAAGAATACATGCAACCTTTGTGCGTAACTTGCACAGGGTACAAATACATGATTTACTTGTAGTGCCTCACTCATACAAAATATGGTATATGCATCGCATACAATAAACATTTCTTATTCAAGTTTATGTACAATAAATATGGTAATTGCATCTCTCACATAGGTGCATCGCTCACATAGTAGTATAGTTATAGTGATCATTACTCGATCCAATAAACACGAGTATCAAAAGTATATCTCACACACAAATTATGAATTTAATCATTACTCAAGTGCTTTATCCACACAAAGGAATCAATAACTTACTCTAGTGCATCACTTGCACTTGGACAACAATAATATGAAATATGCATCACTCACATTAGTATAAGTATAGTGAACATTTATCGTTCAAGTATAATATAAGTATAGTTAAGGCAACAATTTTTCTATGATATGAATACAATCACCCATACTGATGCATCATTTGCATAGAGCATGAGAAGTGCATTATTGCACAAGTATCATTCTCATATAGTACATATGTATAAGTACTTTCACTAATAACAATCAAACATACATGATTCATCACATCAATCACTTCTCCCTTTTCTATTAGATAGATCAACATATTTATCTAATCAACTTCTATCATGAATCACTAATGAATATTCTTAAGACATCTGAACCTTGCATTTTCAAAAGATCTTGTGTATTCTACTAGATCCAAATCCTATAAATATAAGCCATTTCTCAACAATCAACTTGCCCAAAGCCTAGTACTATTACAAACATTCTCTCCTTTAAAACATCCCTCTAGGTTTCCTACCTTCGAGAAGGCTCAACCAATATTTGTCTGTTATTGTCCACTTTATTTACTTCACAGATGATTTTCCTTCTTCCTCTTATCAAAATTCCATCGTTTCTCCTTTCCTTGTATCTTTCAACTCATTTATCCTTTACATCATCAAAGAGATCTCTCTTCACAAAATACTTCTCTTATTAATTCACTTTTATTTCCACATCATCATTCATGGGTTTTCACCATATACTATCCATCTTGGCTTACTTCAAATAGTCATCATTACTCTTACTAGCAAGTCCTATGAAAATATGATTAAGGAAAAGGGTCTCACACTAATAGAGTTCTTGAATGATTGAACTACATCTAAACTTCTACTTGATTTCATTTCCAACTAACCATCTAAGAGTCACCAAGATTCCATCCCATCAAAAGAATCTTTGGCCCATAACTAGGGTTATCTATTCTATACAATAGGTTCATATACTATAATGCAACCTAATCATAGAAGACTTGAGGCTCAAGTGTTGAACCTAGGGGCTCTAATACCAAATGTAAGGTCCGTGAATCTCACTTATTAAGAATAGCCTTCAATAAGCAAATCAATACCCGAAATAATTAAATAGTATAAGATGACTATTAAATGGTGCTAAAAGAAAATAATTAAATAACTTCATCATTATTTTCAAATGGAATTACATACATTAATGAGTCAATATGAATATCAACACAAGGTCGTGCCTTTACAAAAATTAGCCATGTAGGCTTACACAAAGTTAACACAATAGCAATACATATAAGTTCAAATGCTACAATGCAAATTAAGGAAACAACAAGATCATAAATGCATCCACAAAAGAACCATAACATAGTGATTTTCATGAGTGGAAAACCCTCATAGGAATGAAAAACCACTCATAAAAATGCCATACTGGTTTCTTGAAATATCTCATTGGCAGAGCCTCTCTGGCTACAAAATTCCTCATTGGCTACAAAACCTCACTGGTTATAAGATGCCTCACTGGCAATGATCAAACTATCTCACTAGCATGACCATTTACAACTTCATTACACATTTTTGAATAATAAAGCAATCAACTATAGAGGCTCATTCTATTTCACCACATAACTTTATCTCCCTAAAGATTTATAAGAACTAGAATTTGTAACATATAAAACATGCCAGATGATAACCCCAAATAATAGGATATCATTTAAGAAGGCCGTTACAATATATGATCAATGAATTAAATAAAGAAGGTATAGCTCATGTATGTATGTGAATACACATATAAGCTAGAGAATATACGAGTATAAGTTCTTATAAAATCAATAACTCAATTTTCTTTGCAAGAAAGATTTAAAAATGAATAGCCATTAGTAGAATGCACTATATAAAAGGCTTAAACATAATATGGTTCAACAACAACAAAATATACAAATGTACATAAATTGTACTTAATATTTATACTTCCAATTTATGGCTAATATGTATTGTATTATGCTAAGAAAGATTCTAATCAAAGGTCAAAGTTTTGTATTAATTATTTATTGTTGATGGGATTCAAGGAAAGAATCCAATTGACCAAAATAGAGAGCATTGAATTCCTTAAAGAGACTGGTCTTATTTTGCACTGAATATGGGCGATGCTAAAAGAATAAATCCTAAAAACAATATAGGCTTATACTATAATAATTTGCACTTACTCAGTCATCTAGAGTATCGAAGGAACATTCCCATCAAATTAAATCAGCAGGACTATATTTGTAGATTAACATGCATTTAATTGAGTGAGGAAGCACAAGGCACTAAATTTGCAATGTCAAAGATCGTGGTTTTATGGGTTGTAGTCTCAAATGGAATCAACATGATATGCACAAAATGATAGGTTTAAGATTGTTCAGTAATGAAATTAGAAGGTGTAAGCCATACACCACAACCCTTCACAGCACGAAAGGGAATTGATTATGAGAGGGTTTGATACAAAACCAGTCTCATTCTTATGATATGTTCTCTTCTTTAAGACTGAGGCCAACGTGAGTCCAAGACTCCAAAGATTCTTCGCTTTTATAAGTTGCATTTATAATACCGTTATGATTAATTTTTTAATGAGGAATAAGAGGGAATGATCTTTTCTAACAATTTAATATTCATGTTTGTCAAACAAAAACACCATTTAAGTGAAGGCATAAGCTGATAAGTTAATTAAATTAAACCTACAGGTGATCAAGATGCTGGAGAGAAAACAGTAGGACAACAAAATTAAGCATGGACATCAACATTACAAGTGACTTTAAATGTGATTCTAAGAAACATTATAATTTCCAACTTATGCTCACACCCTCATAACTAATATCCACATAGCAGTTTCAACATACTTACAAAGTGACAAAACCATGTTGGAAGATCACACATAAACCAAACATGACTTTCATACTAGCAACTTAGATTTATAATGTATAAAATATAGTTTTCACTAAAACATACATAACTTTCTCAAAACACAACATTTTTTTAATTTTTAAAATGTGTTGGAAAGATAATACATATATCTATAAAAATAAAAAAATTATAATAACTATCTTTAATGTAATTTTATAAATACAATATAATCACAGATAAACATCATGCTAAAAATAGCAGCAGAGATAGACAATCACTAATTAATTCACATCTCAGAATTTACAAACTGGGTAAGGCTGATTTTTTATATGATTTAAAACGGGTAGTTGCGCACCTTCCATAAAAAGTTCAGAGAAACCCACTTCATAAAACTAAAGTTATTGATGTCGTAACAAATTGATTTTTCTCATGATAGATTTACTAGTTTTTTTAAAAAGTAGACCACTTGTTTTAATAGCTAAAAACAAACTATAAAAGATAAAATCATAAAAATTGAAGATAAAGTTTATCCCCTAATTTAAAATCATATATCTAGAAATTAGAAATATCCAGATCATGATTTAAGAGACATATCTAAGTTCTAAGATAGGTTACTATTTTTCTTTTCAGTTTCTTCCTAAGTCTTCTATTATGTTTTTTTTCTCCTATACAATAAATTATATTGAGATCAAATAACCAATCAAATCTTTCTCTAACTTTTAAGAATTCCCAACAAATCCAATTCAACAAAAAATATTTTCTAATTTTCAAAACCAATGAAACTATAATTTGTTCAAATCTTTCTTTTTTGCACAAAAAATATATAAATCACAATTTCTTCACACAATCCTATATTCAATTATTAACCAAAGTATGTCTTTGCTAAAACCTTTCATGACAAGAATCCTACCTCAATCCTTGTAGCAATTTGGTAAAAAAAAATGTAGATGAACCAATCAATTCAAAATAAAAAGCACAACAATCCTTCAATTCTTCACAAAAAAACACTTTCAAATCTTTGAGCTTCAATAAGCTATTTTCCTTTTTTCTTCTCCTTTTTAATACTTTTGTTTTGTAGATTGAAAATTGTGAATGAATCTTGTGTGTAGAGAGAATGAGAGATATTTCTCTTTTTATTATTTTCTTTTTTTTTTCCATTTTTGTTTTGCTTTGTTTTTGTGTTTTATTTTCTAAATTTAAGTTCTATTTTTCTAATTTTCTATTATTTTCATTCTCATTGTTTTGTTTTCTAAATCTTTTTTTTCTTTTCTATGATTTATTTCTAATTTATCAAATAAAACTAATATTTAATAACAAACATGATTTATTAGTTTGCATCACAATTATCTATAAAACAATAAATAATAATAATCTTATTCTTCAAATAAAATCAAGAAATAAAATAAATTAAAACTATTTCTTCTATTTTCTTCGAGCATTTAATTTTAGTCTCCAATTAATTAAATAACCAACTATAAAATAAGAAGCAATATAATATGATTAATTAATGCAATTTTAATGCAACTAAATGAATTCTAAATGCTTGTGTGTAGATTTCTTTCATCACAAGTCTCCATCAGTTGGCTAGACACCTCCTCCTCGATGATACTCTCTCTTTGCCAAGAGTATATTCTTGTTACACGTATGATTCAAAATTTGGTTAGCGATAATTAAAATAGTAATATTAAATTGAAAATTAATTACTAAAAATAGGGGCCATGACAAACAAAGTGAGCAAATTATGACTAGCAAACCCAAAATTTTATAAAGTGAAATATATAATGATTTTTTTCTTGTGAACCCAAGATACCTATATAATTAAGTGGACTAGACATTTGAATTTTATGAGGCATGTGTTTGGTAGACCAAAGAGTTTCACTAATCTATTTTAAGAAGGGGAATCACTTTCAAAGTTCACTTTTCTTCTTGCTCATGTTCTAATGAACCCCCATAACCTTATGTAATAGAGCTCAATAAGTGGTCTTAGTTCTATGATATGTATACTCTCAAGTCCATGATTAAAGGGAAGTGCTTGGTTAAAGTGGGGTTTGACATGTGGCATGGTAGTGACATGGATTATGGCTTGAGGGAATCCAAACTAAAAATATTGTGAGGGATGTCAATTTATATTGGTCCCTTGTCAATTTGTGAGTTCCTTAAATACAAGGAAATATCTATGCAATCTAATTGAATAAAGGAGTCTCAGTCCACTATAGTCTACAAACTCATGGCTTCAACATCTTAGACATGAACATAATATAAATATTGACCTAGGATGCTTTTGGGTCTAATCAACAGTTTCTATAGGCCTCTAAGCTTGATAATGCCAAACATGAGTTCAAGCAACTTAATAAAGGTTGATTGGATATTTCAAGTGTATGAGAAACATTTGGAACATCAAACTTATAGGGAGATATATGTTGATTAATAATATCATATAGTAAGAGATATTTGTATAAATTTTAGTTTGCAATAGAAAGTACATAGTTTGTTAAAATTTATTTTGTCTTGCTTTCTCATATGAATATGGAGGACTAAGTTGATATTTCTATAATTCAAGTATGCCTTAAAAAAAAAAAAAAAAAAAGTAAATAAAAAATAAAGACTTGCACATTTATATTCACATGACATTTTGTTGACCTCCTACCAACAAAATAATAAAAAAATTAAATAATTCTTTCTTTGAGGGTTTAATTTGATAGGATAAATTTAACCCATTTGGGCATAAGGACTTTGCACAAGTATTGACATTAAATCATTGATAGAATTTAATCTATTTTCCAAGGAAGAACATGGTGGCTATGTAAAATTAAGAAGAAAATAAATAACAACAATAATATCATTATGGGAAAAGTAAAGAGGCTTGTCATAAATATGTATCTTCTAGGTAGAATTGATATGCCATGCAGTATGGTTTTAAAAGGAGCAAAAATATATCATATACTCTGATGCCCAAGTCAAGAATAAGCTTGGGCTCTACTATGCATATTTTTTGAACATTATCTCAATTTTATTTTCAAAGAAATATGGATCCTAGATCTTTTAGTAGTTATAAGAATAATGAATATGACATTACAACAATCATAAGTATATTGAGGAGATAAAAAGATGCTTGAGAAAATGGAGTGTCATTTAAAATTTATAAGAGAACATATGTAAAATAGATCAACAAGATACTTGAGAAAATATAGTGCCATTTGAAATTCATAATGTAATGTATGGAAAGGAGATCAATGAGACACTTGAGAAAATGGAATACCATCTAAAATTAATAAGGTAATACATGGACATAATTATTCCTATAACATAAATTCACACACTAATAAAATTATATAAGACTTCATAAAAGCTTGTTCTTGACTAGAATACACTTCATAAAACCTAAGAGGAAGAGGATCTCTAAAATATTTCCTACATGCATTACATCTAAAAATTAGTTATCATTTATGTTGCAAAATTTACACAAAACAAACCTAACAAAAGTCCTTGTCTAGTAGGCCTTTCTTTATTACACAATTTCTTACAAAGACAAGTGGCTTACAAAAGACCAGTCACTTCCTTGTAATAATTTTAAAATTAAAGCTATAGGATGCCTCTTGCAATATATTCTAAATCTTGAATGTTTGATTGAGATATTATTTTTGCACTAAAGTTTGAAAGAGTTCTTATAATAAAAATTCACAAAAGATAAATTTGTATTAAACTTCAACACAAAATTTATCGCAATCAAGTATCCAACACAATATGGAGAAGATTGAGAAGCTATTGCAAGAGGCATTATGTGGCTTGAATTTGCTAACTCTTAAGAGAAAATAATGGGATTAGTATTTTGTAAGTCACTTTTGGTTATCTTTTTAAGAAATTCAATAATTAAGAAAGAATTACTAGGTAACACTTGCAAAATACTAATTCCATTATAACAAGAATGATAACTACTTTGAGATGTAATACATGTAGGAAAATTTATAGGCATCTTGAACTTCCTCTTTGGTTTAATGCAATATGTTCCAATCAAGAATAAGATTTATGAAGTCTAATATAAGTTTATCTTTTGTGAAGTTTGGTTGTAAGCATAATTATTGTAAGAAAATTTTCAAAGTTGATACATTTAAGCCATTCTAGCATAAATAGTTGTAGAAATATTCACATTAGACTAGTTGAATTCTCCACTTTCCTAAGAAGAATGTGTCAGTCTCATAAAAAGTCCAATGAAAATGTAAGTTCTAAATAACATCACCACCTTGCACTCTATGAAAATACTATTTATATAATTTGGTAGACACAATTAAAATTGACATCTAGATTCCAGATTCTAATTACATATCAATCCAGTGGAGCCATGAAGAATCAAACTAGAACTTGGCTTATTAATTAGAGTTAGTTATTTCAAAATTTTCAAATATCTAAGTTGTTAGTGATGGACATTGGTTGAGAACAATCTTCCTCTCCTTTGTTTGATATTTGAACTAGCTCCTCTAAAACCTTTTTCAAAGTGCTTGGCTAGTCTCCACTTGATTGAGATAAAATATTTGTCACACCTCTTCTTTCAAAAGTAGACTTCCAAATTGCAATAGCTTTGTCAAATGAAAATGTTTGAACATTATATTTGGCCATATATAGCCTCAAATAAATCTCCAATTATTTTTCAAGTTTATTTCTTAATTTTGAATCCAAAAATTTTAAGGCAATAAAAACTATTTCAACCTCCACTAAGCCTATAAATATTATTTGGCATAAGTCTGTAAGTTCAAAATATTTTAAAATCAAATCTCATAAAATTTGAATCAAACTTAAGGTTTTCCTTAACCTATTTATTGAATCAAATTTGAAGGGATAGTTAAGGAATTTATATTAAATTCAGTCATTATTGTTATGAATTGAGAAGATTATTATACATAATTTCTCTTAAATATAATCCCTTCTATCTATACTCCATTTATTTCTAGCATTTCTAGCATTCTATCAAAATAATTAGATAAGTACCTTACCTTGCTCTATTTTTTTTGGAAAATTAATAGAAGGTATGCTATTGGAATTCCAATATTGAGGATAAACTATAGAAATTGCTTCTAAAGATTTATTTTGAGGAAAGTGTTCTATGATCTTTAATGCCAAACTTCTCACAATTTCTTACAATGCATCCTTTACATAAGCCACAAGATTATTAAAATCCATCCTTCAAACATTGTTTTCTAGCCCTAGAGTTCCATCCAAATTTACTAAAGTAGTTTAATTTTATCATATATCCATGGAATAATGCTCATAAAACACTCAGATCATTGTACTCTAGTAAGTTATTTAAATATTCAATGTCAATAATTACTTGAAGACCCATAAATACTTTAGTCTCATTGACATATAAATTATCTAGAGTAAGACAATATTTTTCATAGCTTTGAGTATTCTACAATGTACATTGTTCTATATTGTGTATTTTTGATAAAGCATTCATTTCTTCCAAAAAGAGAATAAGCCTAAATAGATTTAATAATGTTTCTATATTTGAGCACATTTCAAAAGAACACTCCCATCAATGATTGGTACACTTGAAGCAACCTAATTGCTAATCCATGTAACAATATCCACTTGCTATCAACATCCTTAAGTAGCTTGTTACTTTGAGTAAGTCCAAAAAATCTTTGATAGTTTTAAATTATTTTTAGAAATCTGCAAATATATATACACCTCATTCATAATATTTTTAACTTAAAATAGATGGAAACTTTCTCACAATTTTAAAATTCAAATTCATTCTATGGGCCATGTAGTGGAAGTCAGTCATGTATGGTAAGTATGGTATCTATAAATCAACAATAAGCCTATTTGTGACCCTACATGACTAATTCCTCATTTGCACCAATGTACAACAACTTCCTTGCAATCATTAAATCAGCCATGGCTCCAATATCCATCACTCTTTTGACAATTTCCATTAGGTTGATAGAGGTGAAATTTTCTTTCATTTTATGAACTACAAGTAGATGAGGCTAGCAAATATGATTGTCTATAGTATAAACATGCATACATACACAATAAATATTTTTAATGGATATTACCTCATCTAGAGACAAGGAAAATAAAGTTTTCTAATTCAATTTAACTTGTATATCTTACTTCTCCACCATATCTAGAAACTAAATGTATTCCCAACCAATATTGTCATACCAATAGGAAAGTGCAAAATTGAGCACACTAGGAAATTATATAAATTCCTATATTTTGGAAAATCTTTCAATTGACGATCTCAATTTAACACATGGAATATAATTTAGCTATACATTTTTGGTCAATTTACTTGCTTCCATCACTTAAATTATAATTAGAGTAGACATGGAAACTCCAACTACTAATCATGTTTATGATTGTATGTGTTCTTCATACTCAACTATGCTTTGAGCACAAGTGTATTCATCTTTCATTTTCTAATGCAACACTAAATTCAACTCTCCATTTGCATTTACCTTTTCATTAACTTACCTACATGCTTCTTAATTGTGTCAAATTTTAGCTACTACATCTTCTCTTTCTTATATTTCTATCTACAAATCTCTTAGTGACATAGTTTTGGTAGGTCTACTCCATCTTCATTATTAATGGGTTTTGTGAATGGATACTTAGAAACCCATTTCAGCTAAAGATTTCTTGACATGTCCCACTAATTCACTTTGCATAAATTTTCAACAAGATTTTAGATTTTGGGTCATTGCTACTACTAGTACCAACATTTTATCCCTATATGAATATGTTGTTCATACTTTCACTACTATATTGAGCCACACCATGTGTATCTCTTTCAATATATTTTTTTAGAGGTGTGCTCATTATCAAAGTTGTCCAAATTGAATCCTTGAACGCCAAGTGCACTTTCTTGGTTATTTATTCTCGATGGACCTTCATCCATACAATAAGACCCTTGAAGTGAGATAACCAACCAATGAAATCTCAAGCAGTAAAAACTATTTCATTATTGCTTGAAAAGTGTGATAGATTCCTATTGCATTATGTACAAATGATAGGGATACTTCTCCCTATAATATATATTAAATGATCAAATGTACATCTTCATAATGTAGGTAAACGAATATATATCTACTACCCAAACATTTCATAATTACACACTCAACATCAAGATCATAATTTGCAACAATTTTTGTCAACACAAAAACTCAAGCAATACAATATCAAGATAATCAAAATAATTAACACAAGACTTTACCTCCATTCTATTAAACTCTCCAATAAAATTAAATTATTTATGGAACAAAAATTAAACAAATAATAAGACTTTTTCCATCTATTATGCACATGCAAGATCATAATCACTATTCCTCTATAAGATAGTACACATATGACTCTAATCTAATAATTCAACATCCAATTATTACAAGTTAAAATAATTTGTGACAATTACATCTAAATATTCAACTCAGGACAATGCACTTTAAGATATCAACCAAAAGTACATCAGCAGTATTCTTGGTCAATATTGTAGGTTTGAATTTTTTTTTCTCAAAAAAGAAGAAAGATCTTTATATTGGTTGGGCTCCCCTTTAACAAAAACTAATTCCATTATCCTTTTCAAATATTCATTTGACCTGTCCAAGGATTCAAATATTTGTAAATGTCCTTTTCTATATTGCAATGATGTACAGGATTGAAAGTTTGGTCTGACACTCAAATAACACTTTTCACTAAGAAAAAGTACAGTCCAGAAGGTGCCCATTTTTTCTCTTCCTTTTCTAAAGAAGCTTTATTACACTGTTAGGTGTTCTCTTGTGAGAAATCCCAAGTTTCTGTAGATTAGGCATTGGAAATCTACAGTCTGAAATGTATGATAAATGTAGGATGCCCACTGAAAAATATCCGCTGCTGACATCAAAATTAGAAACAATGACTTTCCTAGAGCTCAAAGGTTGCCACCTCATCCTAACACACTACAGTTAAGATGAAGTAGCATTTGCCCAATTACTCAATTCCATCCACAGAGCTGACATGTTTCACACCCTCGCCACATACACATTGTGTATTCTACCACTGTAGCTATTGCACAAGTCATTGCAGATCTTCTCCGCATGAGCTATATACTCACTACATATCCATCCTCATAAGGAGTTGCCTAGCAACTATAATACTAAAATGGTCATCTAAATGGGTAAAGAATATGAAAATTGTGTTAAGAAATGGAGATTTTGAAGTGGGTAGAGGTCGATGTTTGATTCGGCACAGGGGAGGATTTTGGGTTATGTTTGGGATTGCCAGAGGTTTTCAGTGATGGTGTTTGTGGTGGTGCTCTGTGAAAGCATGAACTCAGACATGGCATCATGAAGGAAGAAAACATAGTTATGAAAGCTACATTGGCTAATGTGGAACATAATGAAGGGTGACGTGCTGAGCATGGAGAAAAGTTGGTGCAGAGTCGAAAGCATTAGAAGGCAATCATCGAGAGGGCCTCAACAATTGTAGACACTCATTCATAATAATAGCAGTTTCTCGGAAGGGGTTTGAACTAGTGACCTGGCTACTGCTAAAAAGAAAGGGGCTAATCCAACCATAATTAAGTGGATGGGGAACCTCTATGGTGGAATTATGGTGGAACAGAATCTAGTGGGAGAACATTCCATGATTCCTACTTTAGAAAGCTTATTTTTTTCAACGATTATCATGGGAACCTCCTTTAATAGTACCCTAATAGAGTGGAGGATTTAATGAAGTGAGATTCCAAAAAAATGGTAATCATGGGCATCTATGGTATAGATATATCATCATTAGTGTACACACAAACAATACCTTATAATCTTGTAGATTGGTCTAAAGAACCAACGGAAATTAGTCTAGAGCATCATGTGTTTGACATCAACTTATTTGTGTCTCAAGGTTCAAGCATCCTATTGGATGTGAGATTTCTCAATAAATTCTTTTGAAATAAAATTTTAGGCTTATGACCACTTCTAGAAATGTAAAAAAATTGGTACCACAAGCTTGAAATTGCTAGTGAACTAGGATATATATGACATCCCAAATTTGTTGAAGAGCATGTGATACATCACTAGATGCAAAAAGCTTATTAAACTTAATTATTGTAAAATATGGGTCCAAAAAATCTAAACCTTCTAGACTTGAAACACTCACTTAGTTGCAATGCCTAAGACAACTTAGGTCTACCACAAGCAATGCCAAAAGAAGAAGAACCCTATGGATTGTATGGACCCTATATTGGAAGAACTTAAAGAAAATGAGATTGAATTTTGATGGCTATACCAAAATAATACTTTGATAGTGGTTGAATGTACCCACATATCTTTCAAAAGTATCTACTCCCAAAGATTGCCTAGTTTAAAATTCATTTTTTAATTATATAATTCTATTGCATTAGTTTTAAGTATATAATAAAAATAAGGAGTATTAATAATGATCTATTTAAGTTCATGAGACAAATATTCAATTTCATGTTATTTACAAAATTGGAAATAAGATTAAATCTTTCAACTTTAATTAAGCATCTCATATGTGTTATAATTTGAAGGGTAGAATCAAATAGTTTCTCATACAGAAAAACTTAGAAAACTTTTCATATAAACACAATGAGAATTGTATTAACAAAAAATATAGCGGGTATTGTCTATATAATGAGATTCCATGAATAAATTGAGGGTGGATAGTCTACTTATCATAGAGAAGAAAGCACATTCTACAAATCTTATTGACATGAAAAAATTCCTTAATGAGATAGATGCTAGTTTTCTAGCCAAAGACATCCATAGATCTACTATGGAATGGCTGAGTTACAAAGCAATCTTGACCTTTCCATTTAATGAGAGGATACAATTTGGATATGAGAAAGAGAATGATAAATGATATGGAGTTTCTCTAGAATAAGGGGAGACAAAAATGGATAATTCTCTTAAAGGGACACATCATCTTTGAGGATGCCTACAATTGTTGACTCATATTATTATATAAGTGGATACTTTGATGTCAAGCTCTAAAGATCTAGAGGAGGAAATTTCAAATGTGCCTATAACCAATGTTTCAAATGTTATTGTAATCCCATTCCTTTTCCTATTTTAGATAATGTTAATATTTCAAATGTTTCAATGGGTGTACAAGAAGTTTCAAATATTGAAATATCTTTATTTATAGTGGTCAAATTATAGCTTGATATTTCATTTATGGAATTTAACTCTCCCATTTATGTAATGTCAATTGATTATGTTCCCATGTCTTTGTGTCAAAAGGATCAAGTTGTACTTTATTTTGATACTAGTTGTTGCTTCAACTTTGTTAAGTGACCCTAAGATCTCTTTTCTAATATTTCAAGCTTTGATCTTGATTCTTTAAATTTATTACCCCCGCCCATAACTTTGTCAAAAGTTTATGTTAATTTTTTTTATATGTGGATGTGTCTCTTGTATTCATATTAACAATGTCTATTATGATTACCCCAAACCCTTAATATATGAGTACTAATGTAATAGGTGATACCTAATATGAGGTGTTTGTATCAAGTTTTTTAGTTTCTTCTTATGTTTCTCAAGGTATTATTGAGCCTAGGGTTGTTGTCAATCCCCTATTTCATTATATTTTGCTAGTATCACTAAATCCAAGGACCTAACTCAAACAACGATTGTGGAAATCCTATGAAATTCATAGTACTTAATTGACTCCATGTATTCCCATAGATGATATGGTTGCCCTAAGTGCACTAAATCAAAATTAGATGATTAAGTTGTCGAGATTCAAGAACATGACCAATTTTTCTATCTGGCTGAGTTTTTCCACTAAAGTGGTGCATGAAATGAGCATTGGTAAAATTAAAGAGGTTGCTAAAAATTAAAATTAGAACATTAGAGAATAAGTAATAAAAGACATAGAGCAAGAATTATTAATAATATCTAAAAATTAAAGAGGCCTATTTGAGACTTTTGATTATCAAATCTATTTCTAATGTAGCAATTGATTAGGAGAATAAATAAAGAAGAAATCAATCATAAAAATTCATAGACAATTTATGAAATAAATTGATTAGAGCTTGAATACATTGTATTATGAATTTAAGTATGTTAGTAACATGTAGTTATATGTTAATACATTTATAGCCCAATTAGTAGAATGAGAAAATAAGGTTAAATATGTGATGAGCATGGTAGAGCTAATAGAATAAGTTAAAGTTCATGTGGGTATACACAACATATGAATGTGATGAATAATTTGGATCTTAATTTTTTCAAATAGTTATTGAAGGAAACTAGTATAAATGAATTGAGCTAGGTGCATGCAATTCAGGTTCATAGGTTCATAAAGATAGGATAAAAAATAAGATGATAAATTACATGCAATGCTTATTTAGATTGGGTACAAGTGTCTTGTAGAACAAGGAATATTGATAAAATAAAAATGTGTGTCATCATGGTTAATAAGTTTACAGTTATTTGTGGATAAGATAGAATAATTTGGGGAAAAGAAGAAAAACCTTGATTAAATTTATGATGAAAATTGGGAATATATTTGAGAAAATACAGAGTTCTATCCCTCTGGCTGAAGACTAATTGATACATATATTTTCCTTATTTAGAGAAGAAATCAAGGACAACATGCCAATTTGAGTCATAAATGAAGATAATATCTTTATAGATTAGAAGGTGTACCAAGTTAATTAGTTGACTAAATCTCTTGTATGAGATGTTAGGAGCTAACTATATTCTTATGAAGTGCCAAGGAGAATGAGGAAGAGTGCATTATGGAATATTGCAAGTATAACATATTTTGTCATTTCTATAATGTTTTAAATGTTGTTTAAAAATAATAATGGGAATTAATTACCATTATTTAATGAATTTACAATAATTCTCTTAAAAATCCTTGGCTATCTTGAAATTATAGGGAGATATGTGTTGATGAATAAATATTAGATAGTGAGAGATATTTGTATAACTTTTAGTTTGCAATAGAAAGTAGATAGTTTGTTAAAATTTATTTGTCATATTTTCTCATATGAATATGGAGGATTAAGTTGATATTAGTATAATTCAAATATGTCTAATTAAAAAATGAAAATAAAAATTAGATTAAAAAATAAAAAATAAAGACGTACATTTAATATTCACATGAAATTTGTTGGCCTCCTACCAATAAAACAATTAAAAATTTAATCTTTCTTTCATTGAGGGTTTAATTTTTATAGGATAAATTTAACCCATTTTGCATAAAGACTTGCACAAATAATTTAATGTAATTTTCCAAGGAAGAACATGGTGGCTATGTAAAATTAAGAATAAAAAAATAACAACAACAATATCATAATGGGAAAAGTAAAGATGCATGTCATAAATGTGTCTTCTGGGTAAAATTGATATACCATGCAACATAGTTTTAAAAGGAGAAAAAATATATCATATACTCCTATATCCAAGTCATGAATAACATTGGGCTCTACTATGCATATTTTTTGAAAATTCTCTCAATTTTATTTTTAAGGAAATATGGATCCCATCTCTTTTAGTAGTTATAACAGCAAGGAATATGATATTACAACAATCATAAGTGATATTGAGGAGATAAAAAATATCCTTGAGAAAATGAAGTGTCATCTAAAATTTATAAGAGAACACATGTAAAGGAGATCAACAAGATGCTTGAGAAAATCCAATACCATTTGAAATTCACAATGTAATGTGTGAATGTAAAATTCTTCGAGCTCCCTTTGAGTGATTTTTTTTGCTAAGTGTCAGCCTGTGTCTCATACGATGGAAGCGCTGCCCTTAGCTTTTCATCAGGCTTCTTTTTGTTAAACTCCGTCGGCTGCCACCACATGTCCGTCGAGCGCTCCTCGCAACGAGTGATTCCTTCGCTCTTCTACTGGCTCCCGCCATGCTTTCATGTGTCTATGCCATGGGCTATTCAGAGCTACTTCCCTTCACTTTTTTGTCGAGCCCCGTCTGCATGCCATGTAGCTTCTGTTTGCATAAATTTTTGGCGGACCCCACAGTTGGTGTCGATAGTAAGGCATGCTACCATGTGTCTTCCCAGTGCAAAATTTCATTGAGGAAGGGAAGAAATGAACCATGGGCTACGACCTACTGCCACACGTCCCTTCGACGGGAGTTCTATCAAAGGGAAGGATGGAGCGAGTAATGGGATGCGACATGTTGTTGTGTGTTCTAACTACCTCCACTAGGAAGTGACACTTGTTTGCACAAGATTTTTTTGGACCACTACCATCATTCACAGGGGATGCATCTGGCTGGGAAGCGACTACGTGCTATGGCCCAAATATTTTTTGTTACAATGGCTGAGGGAAATCATTGTTGCAGCCATCATTGCTCAAGATACATAATCTTTTCTGTTACAAGCTCACCAGGTGGTGGATTATTGGCTATATATACTACTTCTTGCTTCAGAAAATGAGTTCATAAGATGCAAACAAATTAGAGAAAGACACCAGGCCTTATTTTTATGCTTTTAGATTATTGTATGAGACTTTCAGACTGTGTCATTGTTCGGCCTTTCTGTTTTTCTTATGTTATTTGATAAAACATTGATACTATGCCATTATTGTCCTAAATTGTTCATTTGCAGAACTTTTATGATTTTAATGCAAGTTTGTTGGTTTAGATATGTCTTTGACTCCTCTTTTCAATGAATGTGTGTGAAAATTATTTTATGTCATTAGATGAATGGTTCAAGTCTTTATCTTTGATTTATGTTATTTTGGAACATTATAGATTACTGGTCAGGCCCTTAAATCGAATCTCCAAAGATAGATTAATCATGCCTATATCTACCCCTTAGCGTATCACCTTAGTTAGATCTTTATTTTTTATATCTGCTTCCTTTTCCCATTCCAAAACCCCAATTATAGAAGAATTCAGCTTCTTTAAAAACTCAGAGGTCACTCAGTTTAGCACAATTGGTACCCCCATTAACTGAGTTTCCCATAAAGGCTGTTACCTTTCCAATTGTTGGCATCAAAAATTTCTTTTTTCTAGCATGCCTGGTGGGACTACTTAAATGAATCAAAATTCAAAGAGCATGTATGAGCCATCGGTTTGTTATTAGATCCCAAACAGTGAATAACCCTGGACTGTTAGTGCCACCATTAGGGACAATACAAGCCACGACCCAATTAGTGAACGTTCCACTTCATCCACCCCTTCTGCTAGCCATGTTACCCACTGCTAACAGAATTTATGTGGCATGGGACACCGAAAGTCCTCTTGTAGCTCTAGTAGCGCCCACCGCTTGGGCCCCTATCCCGGTCTTTGCTCTAAAAGCTATACCTTAATTCACTGGAGATGGCTCAAGAACACTGTTCGAACATCTGCAAGATGTTGCATACGTATGTCTGGTACATGGTGTTATAGACCAAAATGCAGTGCTAAGGTTGCTCGCCGCCTCTTTCAAAGGCAAGGCACTAGATTGGTATCACATGTTGCAAGCTAAAACTATCGATACCCTGGGATCAGCTCAGAGAGCCTTTCTATGAAAGGTTCTCTAATGATGGAGACAGGTCTTCATAGTATCATCAGCTAGAGATCATAAAGTGGGCCCCATATGAAGCCATGATTGACTTCAATGCTCGGTTTCACATAACCTGGCAAAGAATTCAGGCTGCAATCCATCTGCCGCTTGACTTGGCATTCATGTTCTACTTGAAGTCCATCAACGCTGACATTTCAATGATGATCTAGTCACTCAATGGAACCACTCTACCAGATGCATATAGTGTCATAGTTAAAGCAGAGAACAATCTAATAGACACTGGAAAGTTGCCGCCTTAGCCTGCCATGCCTATGTTTCCTGAGATATCAGTTCCCGCCCAGGTGATGCCATCTACCATTGTAGCGCTCCTCCTCAATCCATGTATACATACTCGGGTGCACCACAGGATGTTGCTTCCACATCCGGCTCTTCAAAGGATGATATAAGTGACGTTAAGGAGATGTTGTTGGCTATGGACAACAAGATAACTATGATCAAGCGGAACTAGGCCGTGCCTCCAAAGCCAACTTATCAAAATTATCAAGGTGGAAGGTCTTCTTACCAACAAAACCAATTCCAAGAAGGCGCTCGCACAAATCCGTAGGGGAAAACAACTAATCAAATATTACCAGTTCCTTCTCCGTTGCAGAGTGCTAATCCAAGCTCGAGCAGAGAGCTAACAGTTGGGCAAAACAATTTAGTTGATGACACCAACCCCTGGTGCTTCCCTTGCGACGAATCACATATGCCCCAAAACTTCCCATGCAACAATCTACAACAAAAGGTGGTGGAGCAGCGCAATCAAGGTGTGACGTTAGACTGTGGAGGTTATGTATATGTCTCTCCATAAATGGAAAACCTGATGCTTACTGCACAAATGTAGGGGATGTCCTTGGAGCAAGAAATGGATATTACTCCCGATCACCCACTCTTCTCATGGATGGAAGAAGAAGAGACAGTGTTTGAAAATGATGCATCCACATTGAAAACCCTGCAAGTATAGTCCGATTACAATACTCGCTCAAAGAGGACATTCACGAGTGAACCAATTATCTTGCAAATAGTCATTATTCATCCCAAAAGTGCTTCCAATCATACGTCCAATACCTCCGCAATAGCAAAAAAATGTCCGCCGTGAATGGAAATTGTTGTAACAAGAGCTAAGGAGCAGAGGCCTCTGAATCCACCACCATTTAATGTGGTGGAACAATTGAAAAAATCATCTGTTAATGTGTCCCTATGGGATATCCTAACTATTCCATAAAATAAGACATTGCTACAGAAGGCTCTCCAGGAGGATTTGATCATTGAGCCAACATAGCAGTTGCTCAAAGGAAAGGCTATTGATCAATCACCTCCTACCAAAGTTCTCATGAATAGCACAGAGGAAGCCCCTACCGAGGTTAAAGATAAGCGGAAACTGAAACCCTTCTTCCTAACTTTCATTGTGGGAGAGAAATTATTGCACAACGTCATGATTGACTATAGCGCTAGCACTACAGTCATTCCCAAGTAGATATCTAAAGCCCTAGGACTTAGCTATGAGCCTTTAAAGAAGGGGGTTATGCAAATTTATGGGAACAAATTTGGAACCATATATGTCATCAAAGACCTCCCCTTGACTCTGTTCTCCTGCCCTAGCATCACAGTTCTGCAAGACACTGTGATCATAGATGTCCCCGTATGTTCGGCCTCTGCCTATCCCGAAAATTCACTTCAAAGATAGGAGGGTATCTTTCTTTGGACCAGTCGAACTTGATCCTAGGGACCAAGCATGGAGCTAAAATGAAAATAGTGTTTGAAACTTTGCATCAGAAACATGTGGCTGATAAAGCTATGATCAACTTTGAAGTTTCCCATACCTCTTTCACTAAGGAAGAGACGTATTGCACTGAGTTGCTAGAAGATGAAAAGGTGATTAGAGATCGGATCGATAAAGAAGAAGTCCTCTTGAGTGAATATATAGAAGCTAACCATTTCAACAACTATCATACTACCGGGATAGGCACCTATGTCATCTATGATGAAGATCAAGTGCTTCTGAAGGTTGTGAAAGAGCTTGAGGGTGACCAAACTTCATAACTATGGACGCTGCACTTTGACGGAGCAAGATGCAAAGTGGGTGCAAGAGCTAGGATATGTTTGACATCCCCACACAATGAAAAGACACTTCAATCTTTTCGCTTCCAATTCGCTTGTTTGAACACTGAAGCTGAATATGAAGGCCTAGTGCAAGGTCTGAGCCTTGCCGAGCGAATGGGCATTAAGTAATTAATGGTGTTCAGAGATTCTGAACTAGTGGTCAACCAAGTCTAAGGGGTTTCCGCAACTAAGAATGTTCACATGAGATCCTACAGACATAGAGTTTGGGACCTGATAGAAGGTTTTTAAGCCTTCAACATTTAGATAGTGCCCAGAGAACAAAATGTTGATGCTGATCGCATGGCCGTAGTTGGATCTCAATTTGAACTTGCCTTCGACCCAATGCATAACAAACACTCTGTACGAGTGATAGTCCAACCAGAAATTCCAGATAATGATTAGAGTTGGCAAGTATTTGTCAGCAATGAACACATCACCTCATTCATCCAATAGTCGAGAGAATTTGTCGACCAACTCCAACCAAAGATTGTCAAATCCTACAACAGAAAAATCATTCAGCTAAGGTCTAATAAGCTTCCAAAGGTACTTGTCACTCTAGAAAACTTGTTCAATTGTGATGATGCAAGGAACGACAAAATGAAGTTTGTAGTGGACAAAAGCAACTATGCAGACCTTCAGGTCAGAGATGGGAGAAAGCTTAAAGTTGGAAAAGATGTTCTGCATCATGATAAAGAAAGGCTTATCGACTTTTGTGAGAGGTATGAAGGAGTGGTGGTTTGGTCATATGAAAGGGATATGATCCCAAAATAATCCATCATACAATAGAGCTGATGGAAGGTGCAAAACCAGAGGCCAGTGGACCCAAAGATCGAAGCCATGATGGCACAAGAGCTAACAAAGCTAATTCAGTCTCATATTGTCTTCTTGATCAAGCACAACACATGGGTATCCAACCTAGTGCCAATCCAAAAGAAGAATGGAGACATCCACCTATGTGTTGACTTTTGGGACCTGAACAGAGCATCCCTAAAGGACCATTATCCAATGCCTTCTATGGAGACAATCTTGCAAACAGTGTCAGGTTCAAAAATGTTTTCTCTGTTGGATGGCTTCTTCGGTTACAATCAAATCTAGGTTAAAGAAGATGACTGAAACAAGACAACGTTCACACCAAGTGGGGAACGTTTGTATATGCAAAAATTCCTTTCATCCTTTCAAATGCAGGAGCCACTTTCTAGCGGGCCATGGATATCACCTTTAGCGAATTGATTAACAAGATTATCCTAATCTATTTGGATGATCTGACTATTTTTTTCTAAACATAAGGATGATCATTTTGATCACCTTGAGATGGTTTTCAAAAAATGCCAGGAGTTTAGGGTATCCCTGAACTTGAAAAAATGTGTCTTCAAAGTGCCGCAAGGCAAGCTATTGGGACACGTAGTGTCCAAAGAAGGAATTGCAATTGATCCTGAGTGGGTGAAAGAAATCAAAGAACTTCCCCTACCAGTCAACAAGAAAGGAGTCCAATCTTTCCTAGGGAAGGTAAACTTTGTAAGCAAATTCATTTCGAATTTTGCAAGGATAATCAGATTGATCACCCTAATGCTAAAAAATGATCAATTATTTAAATGGACTAAAGAAGCTAGAGAAGCCTTCAAGAAGGTTAAGGATGCTATTTCTTTAGCTCCTGTGATGGTCAATCTAGACCTATCGAAGGACTACATAATGTATGTATTCAGTAGCAAGTCAAGCATTGCTAGTGTCTTAACTCAAAAAGACGATGAAGGCAAGGGAGAACAACTTATAACATTTCACTCCCAGACCTTGAAGGAATATGAGATGAACTACAACTTTGTCGAGAGGAAAGCCTTCACAATTGTTAAGGGGCTCAAGAATTTTTGACACCTAATATCTTGCAATAAGGTGATTGTTTATGTCGTGCATTCTAGTGTGCGCTAATACATCATGGAAGGAGAAATCATTGAAAAGAGGGCTAATTGGATCACTAAGATCCTTGAATATGACATTGAGGTCAAGCCTACAAAGATTTCCAAGGAAGAGGACTGTGAGAGTATTTGGCACACGATGAGGAAATGATAGCCGAAGAAGAGAAACCAAAGCTGGTTATAATGAATGAGTCTGAATCTGAAGGATGTTGGCTAGTGGACAGAGTAAGGTTCATGCACACAAAAAAATATCCGCTTGACCTTCCTTCTCAAAAGAGAAGATTCTACTGACTGCAAAACAAAGGATGTGCGCTCATCGAAGGGGTCCTTTTCAAGAGGAACTTCAATGACGTTCTATTGCGGTGTGTCACCATAGAACAAGCGACGCGGATTCTCGACACTTTCCATAGCAGTCCCGCGGGCATAAATTTCTCCACAAAGACCACCACCATCAAAATCATGTGCGCTGGGTACTTTTGGCTCATGCTGTTCAATGACTCATATTCCTTGGTAAAAGCTTGCAAGGAATGCCAATTCTTCACAGGGAGAAGAAAAAATTCCACAATGCCTCTCAACCTGATAGTAGTTGATGAGCCATTTGCACTACGGGGCCTTGATTTCATTGGAATGATCAACCCCGCCTCTAGTTCCAAACACAAATGGATCCTAATGGCAATGAACTAATTCACAAAGGTGGACCGAAGCCATGCCCTTGAAGAATGCGATGGAGGCGGAGATAGTAGATTTCCTCAAAGAACTCGTGATGAGATTTGGCCCACCCAAAACCATCATCTCTGATAATGCCAAGGATTTCCTAGGCTCTAAGGTATGTCAATTCACACTCACGCATGACATATTCTTGAAAACATCATCAAACTACTACCTGCAGGGTAACAACCTGACAGATTTGACTAACAAAAAATTATTCTAACTCATCAAAAGAATCAGTTCAAAGCACAATGAGAATGGCATAAAAATCTCTGAGTGACCCTCTGGGCAGACCACATAACTCCTAAGCAAGTCCTCAAGACTTCGTCATATGAGCTAGTGTATGGAATAGAAGTGCTATTGCCTATCTCCATGGAGATTCTGGCACTGCAATTGGTCAAATCTCTCGAGGTAGAGCAAAATGACACCATGGAGTTTCAGCTAGTCAAGTTGTTGGAAGTGCAGGAAAAAAGGGAAAAGGCCCTAATAGCCATGTCCAACTGCCAGCAGGTGGTTAAAAGATGGTTTGACAAGAAGGCTTCAGACCAAGTTCTAAAATGTGGGGACCTAGTGCTAAAATTTAATGAAAGGGTTGCAAAGTTGGGTCAACATGGAAAGTTCGACAACCTCTGGGAAGGCCCTTTCAAAATAATTCAGTACAAACAACACAATGCATTTGAATTAGAAACCATGGAGCAAGAGGCATTGGGAATTTATGTTAACGGAATCCACCTAAAATTATTCAATTAAGCCTCAAAATTATTCTAGCAATGTAAATATGTGAGTAATGTAATTATCTTTCTTTCGTGTTTTTGTCAGTCGGCCTTTCAATAATTAATTCTATTGTGCAAGGAAGTAGAAACGAGTGGAACCCATTATTGCAAAGTGCAGAGAAATATAGAAGCAACCCATGAAGCAAAGTAATGACACCCATATGCCGAATTAAAGTGAATACACATATGCAGGGAAAGAAATGGAAAACCCACATTACAAAACAACTGAAAGAAAAGGAGACATAATTTTTAACATAAGCTATATCTTCATTATATTTATATACTTTGATAAGTACAGTATCAAAATGGCTCAGAGGCCACACTTTTAGAGTATATATCTATATATTTTTTGTATCTTCTTTATATGGTTACTATAAAGCCTTTTCTAGGCATATGTACAAAAAATAGAGTAACGGGTATTAGTTCTTAAAACATAAAAGGAAAACTTCAGTCATGGGCATGTGCAGCAAAAATGGAGGCATCGACGACAGCGTCTGGATTCATTTCATCAGTAGGGGCAGCATGGAGACCAACATCGACAACATTTGTAGGAGCAGCGACAAGTGGCAGAGGGAACGCCAGGTTCCTGAAGTCTGTGTACTAGTCAATTTCATAAAACAACACCACGTTGTACAGGTGAAATAGGAAATGGCATGCATGGGTGACCCTTTGGTGATGTTATTCTTGCAACTGGATATGGAAGCCACTTAGGAATGACACCCATGGCATGACTGCATCTTCCTAAATGTATTTCCAGAGGCTGCTTGCCATTGGCAAGCTTATTCCAAATGCAGCATTGGCCACCACCTCTCCAAGGCCACCTAGATATTTCTTCATAAATATTTCAAGCACCAGGCGTAGAACCAATGACTTGGGAACCACAATGTCGAGCATGGACACCATGAAGTGAGAGCACACATCAGTGTTAACTTTGTACTTATCCTCATAGTCAATGCAATCCCTCCCCAGAACCCATTTTATCGCTATAATGGCCAGAGAATGCTTATTCTTGGTCCTCTATTTGACATGCCTAGTTGAAATTTCACCAAGAAAAGCCAACTCGGATTTCATACAGACTAACCTAATTGGGGTGTTCATGGTGACAATCTCTATACAACTGTCTGACAAAATCTCGACACAAATTGCCTAAGTCTAAGCTCTATGCAAATTCTACGCAACTGCTAACGCTGAATGCTAGGCCAATCACCTATTACCTATTCTACTAAAAATTTCTAAGTGTGATTTCACTATTTCCTAAGCACCTATTTATAGAAATGGCCAAGATAAGTGTGGTAATTGGCATACCATAAGCATGAGGTTAATCAAGTACTATCTCAAAAATTGCACCAAGGCTCACTCAATTTTCCCACCCAATTGCGTCTGCTAGGTACGATTTGTTGCGTGTAGGCTTAGTGGAAGCTAATTAATTAGCATAAGATGGTGGCAGTCTTCGGCGGTAGTTCATACGGTCGAATGCTGAGGTTTCATTCTATAGGCTCTTCTCAAACTCCAAAAAGGAACACAAATATTTTCAGGCACTTATTGCATATTTGGCTTAATCATTCCATTTGGGATATTAATTACCATGACATACGAATTCCTAAGCTTCCTTCAATTGTTGGCTCAAGTTCCAAGAAAATCACGCCAGAGTACATCATTACCAAAGGTCATTATGAATTCTTGTCATTTCAAAATGGCAAGTAATTCGTTTTGCATGAGCAAATGACTAGCGGTACATGCCAAATTTAATGCTAGAAGGTGAGTGTTGTTGGCCACCTCAATAAGGAAATAACTAAGTATCGTATGCAAAAGGATGGCACTGTGAAAAAATTTCAAACACGCTACCTAGAGAAAAATAAGTTTTGAGTGCAACCAGAGCCGAGCTAAATTGCATAAAATTTTGAGCTAAGCAAAAGTCTCTAGCAAAAGGAAAATGGCAGAAATTTTGCAAGTGGAGGCACAAGTAGAGACACAAGGAGAGGCAACACAAATATTTTTTGATGCTATGCATGCAGCATCAACCGTCTATGTCTTTAAAGATGTCTCTTACGCTTCGCCTGGGATACCAGATAAGCCAGAATGGGTAAACACACGTGTCCTGGACAAGCCCAAAAGTTATAGAAACTAGAGCCTAATCAAGGAGGACTGGGATAATATTCATGATCCCATTCTCGCAAAGAAACCTAAGTCCTTGAGGGAGGCAGCTTGCGAGAGGATGAAGAAATTCATCGACCTAGATTCATTGGCACAAAAGCTATGGTTCAGTGGGCTCCCACAATATATGGTCCCATTTGTGCACTATTTCCTAGAACTAGTCGATGTGGCCATCGAGCATTTAAACCTAAGCACCAACACCATCAAAGGCCAGGAGTTGAAAGTTAATATCTGCCCAGGAGCTATCTAGAATATGCTATGCATCCTTGACCAATGCTCTAGACTGGAAGAGATAGAGCCATTCAGTGCAGCAAAAGGAGAGGAAATATGGAGAACTATGAAAAAGGCTCTAGAATTTTATAACAAAGAAACCCAAAGGCCTAAGGAAGATCATAAAAAGCCACCAAAGATCCTAGCGTCGCACAATGCCTTCCCACCGGACATGCAGGAGGCCTTCTCAATGCTAGCATTTGTTTGTGGCCTAGACACTAACAAGGATGTGCATGAGTTTTAGCTGGGTCCGGGGTTTTAGTTCCATAAGCAACATTGCTTTTTTCTAGTATTATTTTGCACAATTCCTCGTTGATGAGATGATAAAGCAAATAAATGCAACAGAGATTCAGGTTTCCCTCCTTCCTTGCCCATATGTTTTTGCATCAGAACCCTGATTTCTTCAGGAAGCATGTGAAGTTGGATATTTTTGATGGATCTGGCAAAAGGAGGTCAGTTTCTGTATGGACTCCTCTTCTCTCCTCTACTTACGATTATTATGCATTTTATGATTATATCTTAACTCCAATTTTGCAAGATTTAAAGGGAGATGATGGCATCGACTGGCTCACCAAGGAGTAGACAAGGTATATGCAGAACTTCACTCCCAAATGTGACTAGTTTCTCGGAGTGGATTTCACATTCATTCAGATGCACAGTTTCACCGAGGAACCATTTCGCCTTCCAGCATGTGTCACAAATCGGGTGCTAGCCCTTGAAATGTTCCGGCAAGTATCCATCATCGACTACACCTTTTGCGGGGAAAGGCCAAGAAAAAAGGGTTTTTCCATCTGCCTGCTAACTTTTAAAACGGTGGTCATGAACAAGAAACAGATGCACAAGTTGATGGAAGATAAGTTGGCTCACCTGGGGTTAGTGATGATTTGCAATAAATGGAATTACAACCCCAAAAATGACTTGCCAAATAAATATGTCAAGGTAACACACAATCCCTAGCCTTACTGGGAAAAGAGGTGGAACCCGTTGAAAGATCTAGATGATCTACTAGTTGATTTGTTTCACATTCCTACAGAGGATAGTAGGCCGCCATGGCATAAGTTCTACTTCACCGCAACAAAAGAAAAGAATAGGAGCCAACCTTCAAAAAAAATTATTAAAAATAGAAGGATGGAAAGAGGAAAGAATTAGAGATTTCTGGGTGTACCGCTCAGAAATCAAACAACTCAAGGCCCATTATGGAAGCGTGGTGTTAGATGAGGATTTTGATAGATTGTGGAATGAGGCACACACAAATTCTGATGTGAGCACTGATAAGGACGATGACTCCGGTGAGGAGTCTGAAGAAATTGCAGGGAAAGGAAAGGAGAAAGAAGTAGAAGAGCAGTCAGCCTCTGCTTAGCAAAAGAGGAAGGCAACGGAGTGTCCTAGCCTGATTACTTCAAATGTGTGGTTGAACCTATCGAGAGCTTCGCGGACACTCACCTAGACCATAGAAAGGACAAGAAAAAATTAGCAACAGTCAGAAATCATAGAGGTGGAGGACTCCCTGCCCACGAAACGACAGTGCACAGAAGCAATTGCTAGAGAAAGTTTGCAAACACCTACAACAAGCCAAGAGGCCGTGGCGAGCCAAGAACCACAATCATCCAGTCAGCAGGTAACATTCACTCCTTCTTCTCTTCGTAATCTCTAGTGTCCCTTGTTGTCTTTGCGGCACCCATCACTACTAGTGTCGGCCCTTCCTTTTCTACCTCTATCGCAATGGTCATGAGAGGTTTCTCCCAGTTCTCTCATATGAGGCCATTTATCTTGATGCCTCCGCAGACCCCTACATTGTCTGTCGCTACCCAATATGCTCTCGCCTCTCTCTCTACGAGCATGGTTGCCATTGACACCCCTCCTACTACCACTATATCAAGCCCAACCCAGTCCACTCAACAAATGGAGTTTTTCACGACTCTCCAATCGCCACAACAACCTATGAGTCCTCCCGCAGGGTTGCAAACCGAGTTTTGGAAAGTCCCTCATTTCTCCTCACTTACAGTCGATCTCCCTAAGAAGAGAACACCCAGAACTACTACCCTCACATTCCCTTTCGCCCTACCTCTTGGTGTTCCTTTCGCAAGTGGGATAGTCTAGTCGCCATCCCAATTTATGGCATAGGGTGATGTTACAAAGGAAGCATAGGCTCTCAGAATTTAGAAGTGAAAGGCTAAGGATGACAAGAAGTCGATGGAGCCAAAGGTGTATACTATTTACAATGAAGCTCAGAAATCGATCCATTTTGAAACCATCAATCCAAACGTCATCAATCCGCAAGGGGAGATGCAACCCGATGACTACAACATGTTCACCATGGGACTCGATCTGAGCATAGCTTGACCACAAGACAAAGTTGAGCTCATGGAAGAAACACAACAAGTGGTGACCACTGACTTCCTCAAGTCTGGTCGCCAACTAAAGAAGAAAGAAGAGGAGCTAAAACTTATAAAAGATAGGGTCAATTTCCTGCAAATGAAGGAAAAGGCGATGGAAGTATAAATTAAGCGCTTGGGTGATCCCATAATAGTGGTTTACAATTTTTGGCCAAACTAGACACTGAAATAAATTTTTTTAACTAAATATTCACTTTCAGACACCTATGGCAGCTAAACCGTGAGGAATTTGAAGATGATGCAAACTAGAGTTTCATGACATTTTTTCTGTAGATTCTAAATATATTTTTTCAAAAATTTTGGAATCAAATTGCACTTCCATCCATCTCCCTCAAAACTAGTTTTTTTTTTTTTGAAAACAACATTTTTAAAAAGTGACTCACCGGTACGCAATTTTTTTTTCCATGAAGGATAAAATTCTAATTCTTTCAATTTAGATTTGTAACTCGATATCTAGTGCTTCCACTTGGTTAGATAGTTTTTTTATTGAATATTTTTCTTTAATCAAGTTTCAAGTCAAACTAATTACAATTTAGACATAGCACGACCGATAACAACATAACTTTTCTTGTATGTATCGAAATTCAATTTTTTTTTTGGTTGGATCAAGGACTTCAATATCTGGTGCACTCATATTTTTCAAAAAAAAAAATTGAAAATCTTCTATTTTTCCACATATGCAAAACAAAGAGTTTGATTTTCGATGAAAAACCTACATTCATAAGAAATAAAAAATAAATATAATAATAAAATTAAATTTACTTAAAATTATACTTTTTGGGAAGATTATAATAAGGAATATATACTTACAAAAAACAAATTTTAAATGAATTCATTTGATCCCCCAAAAGGTAAATCAAAAGTTTTTTATTAGCATTTTGATAGGTGTAAAGGAGACTCTGTTATAGGTATGGTTTAAAACTAGCAAGGTTCTATCCAAGGGGGTTTGATCTAAGGTATTTTGATCAAACCCTCTTCAATTGGAATGCTTTAAATGAAACTTTTAAAGGCTTAAATCATTATATTTTCTAAAAATATGTGATTTCAACAAAAATCAGAATCTCCCATAAATTGTAAACCAGCTTTGTGGGATCACTCACTTATCGGAGAAAGCACAAGCAACAAAGGTAGAGTAGAAAAAACTCCAAGAGGAACTTCCAAAGTTCCAATACATTGACCCCACCCCAGTCAATGCGTTGTGCCAGAGGAACCAAGACTATCAGAACCAGTTAACTCTTGTGGAGGGGGCGGTGCAACAAAAGAGTGAGGAGGTTGAATGACAACGTGCTGAATTCAAGCAACAAATGCAATAGAAGGATGTAGACTTTGAGAACCAAAGGGCCCAATTGGAAAAGCAGCTCCAGGAGACAAAGTCTTCCCTTGAAGAAGAATTAGCGAACAAAAGTCGGGCTGAAGAAAAATGGCTCGCTGAATGGAGGACTTTATCGGAACAACTTATGTCTGCAAACAAGAGTATCGTGGAGCTAACACAGAGCATGCGAGAAAATTTATCTCAGCTAACTTAGATGGGCCTTCCCTCCCCATTTCTTGCAGATGAGTCAGTCGCCACGGAAGAGAAAATTTGGGCAAAGATTGAAGAGGAGTAGGACACAACCACTTTTCAGAGTTTCAACCAACCTCCTACCGCAACAAATATTGAAGGTGTCATTCATTCGATTGCCTTATAAAGAGATGCTTGACCTGAGCGGAGCGCAAGAGAATCTGCACGACATATTGAGACCATCTGAGGCCAACGGGCTGCCTCTATAGGAAGCTCTTTCTAAGCTCTGACTCTGTCACCCTATGGATGGGGGCTCTGGTTTGCAAGCAAGAGAAAATTTTGGATTCATCATTCCACAGGAGAAACGCCCCTAGTAGTCGCAAAAAGCTGTGAATGTAAAATTATTTGAGCTCCCTTCGTGTGATTTTATTTTGCTAAGTGTTGGCTTGCATCTCATATGATGGAAGTGTTGCCCTTAGCTTTTGATCAGGTTTATTTTTGTTAAACTTCGTCAGTTGCCACCACATGTCCACTGGGCGCTCCTCGCAGCGAGTTCTTCCTTTGCTCTTCTACCGGCTCCTACCATGCTTCCATGTGCCTATGTCATAGGCTATTCAAAGCTGCTTCCCTTCACTTTTTCGCCAGGCCCCGTCCGCGTGCCACGTAGCTTTCGTTCACATAAATTTTTGGTGGACCCCATAGTCGGCGCCGATATTAAGGCATGTTGCCACGTGTTTTCCCAATGAAAACTTTCATTGAGGAAGGGGAGAAATGAACCATGGGATGCAACCTACCACTATGTGTCCCTTCGGAGAGAGTTCTATCAAAGGGAAGGATGGAGCGAGTAACGAGATGCGACATGTTGCCGCGTGTTCTAACTACCTCCACTGGGAAGCGACACTTGTCTGCATGAGATTTTTTTGGACCATTACCATCATTCGTAGGGGATGCATCTAGCTAGGAAGCAACTACGTGCTATGGCTCGAATATTTTTTGTTACAACGGTTGAGGGAAATCATTGTTGCAGCCATCATTGCTCGAGATACAAAATCTTTTCTATTACAAGCTCACCAGGCAGTGGATTGTTGGATATATATGTTGCTTCTTGCTTTAGAAAATGAGTTTGGAAGATGAAAAAAAATTAGAGAAAGACTCCAGGCCTTTTTTTTAATTCTTTTAGATGATTGTATGAGACTTTCAAACTATGCCATTGTTCGGCCTTTCTGTTTTTCTTATGTTATTTGATAAAACATTGATACTGTGCCATTATTGTCCTGAATTGTTCTTTGCAAAACTTCTATGATTTTAATGCAAGTTTGTTGGTTTAGATCATGTCTTTGACTCCTCTTTTTAGTGAATGTGTGTGAAAATTATTTTATGTCATTAGATGAATGGTTCAGATCTTTATCTTTGATTTCTGTTATTTTGGAACATTGCAAATTACTAGTTAGGCCCTTAAATCGAATCTCCAAAAATAGATTAATCATGCCTATATCTACCCCTTGGTGTATCGCCTTAGTTAGATCTTTATTTTTTATATCTGCTTCCTTTTCCCATTCCAAAACCCCTATTACAGAAGAAGTGACTTCTTTAAAAACTTAGAGGTCACTCAATTTAATGCAATTGGTCCCCCCATTAACTGAGTTTCCCATAAAGGTTGTTACCTTGCCAATTTTTGGCATCAACATAATGTATGGAAAGGAGAACAACAAGGCACTTGAGAAAATGGAATACCATCTAAAACTCATAAGGGAATACATGGCCATGATTATTCCTACAATATAACTTCACACATTGATAAAATTATATTAAACTTCATAAAAGCTTGTTCTTGACTAGAATAAACTTCATAAAACCTAAGAGGAAGAAGACCTCTAAAATATTTCCTACATGCATTACATCTCAAAATTATTTATCATTTATGTTACAACATTTACACAAAACAAACCTAATAAAAATCCTCATCTAGTAGGCCTTTCTTTATTACACAATTTCTTACAAAGGCAATGCGACTTACAGAAGATGGGTCTCGTCATTTCCTTTTAAGAATTAACATTAAAGTTGTAGGATGCCTCTTGCAATAGCTTCTAAATGTCATATGTTTGATTGGGATAATATTTTTTCACTAAAGTTTGAAAGAGTTATTTCAATACAACTTCACAAAAGATAAACTTGTATTAAACTTCAACACAAAAAAATTATCACAATCAAGCATTTGACACAATATGGAGAAGATTGGAAGCTATTGCAAGAGGCATTGTGTGACTTGAAAGCTAACTCTTAAGAGGAAATAATGGGAGTAGTATTTTGTAAGTCACTCTTTGGTTACCTTATTAAGATATTCAATAATTAAGAAAGAAGGTTGGACTAGCCAAAGCTTTCTATTAGAGTTGTTTTATACATACATGTTATAACAAGAATGATAACTACTTTTGAAATGTAATACATATAGGAACAATTTTAGGTATATCTTCTTCCTCTTTGGTTTTATATATTATGTTCAAATCAAGAACAAGATTTATAAATTCTAATATAAGTTTATCTTTTGTGAAGTTTGACTGTGAGCATAATTATTGTAAGAAAAATTTCAAAGTCTATACATTTAAGCCATTTTAGCATAAATAGCTATAGAAATATTCACAATAGACTGATTGAGTTCTCTATTTTTCAATGAAGAATATGATGGTCACATAAAATGTTTAATGAAAATGAAACTAATAACACCACCACCTTGCAATCTATGAATCTACTATTTACATAATCTGATAGACACAATTACAAAACTGATATCTAGATTCTAGATTCCAATTACATATCAATCCATTAGGACCATGAAGAAACACACTAGAACTTGGTTTATTAATTAGAGTTAGTTATTTTAAATTTCCAAATATCTAAGTTGTTAGTGTTGGACATAGGTTGGAAACCATCTTCCTCTTCTTTATTTGATATTTGAACTAGCTCATCTAAAACCTTTTTCAAAGTACTTGGCAAGTCTCCACTTGATTAAGACAAAATATTTGTCACACCTCTTCTTTTAAAAGTAGATTTCTAAATTGTAATAGCTTTGTCAAATGGAAATATTTGATGTATCTGGCCATATACAACCTCAAACAAATCTCCAATTGTTTTTCAAGTTTATCTCTTAAATTTGAATCCAATTTTTTTAAGGCACTATAAACTATTTCATCCTCCAATAAACCTATAAATATTATTTGGCACAAATTTGTAAGTTCAAAATATTTTGAAATCAAAAATCATAGAATTTGAATCAAGCTTAAGGTTTCCTTAGCCTATTTACTAAACTAAATTTGAATGGATAGCTAAGGAATTTGTGTTATTCAATCCTTATTGTTATGAATTGAGAAGATTATTATACAAAATTTATCTTAAGTATAATCCCTTATATCTATACTCTGGATTTATTTTTATTATTCTACCAAAATAATTAGATAGGTACCTTGCCTTTCTCTAATTTTTTTGGAAAATTAATAGAAGGTATGCTATTGGAATTCTAATATTGAGGATAAACTATGGAAGTTGCTTCTAAAATTTTATGTTAAGGAAAGTGCTCTATGATTTTTGATGCCAAACTTCTCCTAATTTCTTGTAATGCATCCTTTACATAAGCCACAAGATCAGTAAAATCTATCCTTCAGACATTATTTTCTAGCCCTAGAGTTGCATCCAACTTTACTTTAAAGTAGTGTAAATTTATTATATATCCATGGACTAATTTTAATAAATCACTTTAATCATTGTACTCTAGTAAGTTATTTGAATATTCAATCTCCATAATTACTTTCCAACTTACAACATTTGGACCCATAAGTACTTTAGTCTCATTGATATATAGATTAACTAGAGTAACAAAACATTTTACATAGCTTTGAGTATCCTACAATATACATTGTTCTATATTGTGTCTTTTTGATAAAGTATTCATTTATTCCAAAAAGGGAATACACCTAAATAGATTCAATAATGTTTCTATATTTGAAATTTTTTAAAAGAAAACTCCCATTAATGATTGGTACATTTGGAGCAACCTAATTGCTAATCCATGTAACAATCTCCACTTTCTATCAACATCCTTAAGTAGCTTGTTGCTTTGAGTAAGTCCAAAAAATATTTGATAGTTTAATTTTTTATGTATAAATCTATAAAAATATGTATACATATCATTCATTATTCAACTTTTGAAATAGATGGAAACTTTCTCACAATTTTAGAAGTTAAATTCATTCTATGGGCCATGTAGTGGAATTCAGTCGTGTATGGTAAATATGGTATCTATAAGTCAATAATAAGCCTGTTTTTGTGACCTTACATGACTAATTCCTCATTTGCACCAGTGGACACCAACTTCCTTCCACTCAATAAATCACCCATGCCTCCAATATCCATCACTCTTTTGACAATTTTCATTAGGTTAGTAGAGGTAAAATTATCTTTCATTTTATGAACTACAAGTAGATGAGGCTAGCGAATATGATTGTCTATAGTATAAACATGCATACATACCCAATATATACTTTCAACGGATATCGCCTCATCTAGATACAAGACAAAGAAAGTTATCTAATTCAATTTAACTTGTATATCTTGCTTCTCCGCCATTGCTAGACACTAAACATATTCCCAACCAATATTGGCATACCAATAGAAAAGTGAAAAATTGAGCACTCTAGAAAATTATATAAATTTGAATATAGTTTGGAAAATCTATCAATTGGCAATCTCTATTTAAAATATGGTTCATATAATTGAGCTATATAGTTTTGGCCAATTTACTTCCTTCCATCACTTTTCTAATTAGAGTAGATATGGAAACTCCAACTACTAATCATGCTTATGATTGTATATATTCTTCATACTCAACTATACTTTGAGCATAAGTGCATTCATCTTTCATTTTCTAATGCAACACTAAATTCAACTCTCCATTTGCATTTATCTTTTCATTAACTTTACCTACATGCTTCTCATATGTGTCTAATTTTAGCTACCACATCTTCTCTTTCTTATATTTATATCTATAAATATCTTAGTGACATAGTTTTGGTAGGTCTACTCCACCTTTGTTATCAATTGGTTTTATGAATGGATACTTCAAAACCCATTTCAATTAAAAATTTATTGACATGTTCCATTAGTGCACTTTATATTTCTTCAACAAGATTTTAGATTTTGGGTCACCACTACTAGTCGTACCAACATTTTCTCCCTATATGAATATGTTCACACTTTCACTATTATATTGAGCCACACCATGTGTATCTCTTTCAATATTTTCATTAGAGAAATGCTCATCATCAAAGTGGTCCAAATTGAATCCTTGAATGTCAAGTGCACTTTCTTGGTTATTTATTCTTGATGGACCCTCATCTATACAATAAGACCCATGAAGTGCCATAATGAACCTATGAAATCTCAAGCAATAAACACTATTTCATCATTGTATGAAAAGTGTAGTAGATTCCCATTGCATTATGTAGAAATGTTAGGGATACTTCTACATATACTATGTATTAAATGATCAAGTGTACATATTCATAATGTAGGTAAAGGAATATATCTACTACCCAAACATCTCATAATTACACACTCAACATCAAGATCATAGTTTGCAACAATTTTTGTTAACAAAAAAACTCGCAATACAATATCAAGATAATCAAAGTAATTAACACAAGACTTTACCTCCATTCTATTAAACTCTCCAATAGTCTATAATTAAACAAAATTTAAACAAATAATAAAACCTTCTCCATCAATTATGAAAATGCAAGATCATAGTCATTACCCTTATATAAGATAGTACACATATGAATCAAGTCTAGTAATTCAACATCCAATTATTACAAGTTAGGGTGATAACACATCAACATTCCAAATATTAAAAATCTAACTCGTGTATTATGTAATTCTTTTTGCTTTATTCAATACAAAAATAAAAAATAAAACATCAATTTGCAATCACTAGTATTAATAACTTATCATAATTTCATCTAAAGATCCAACTTAAGACAACGCAACTTAAAGATCAAGTTCATAAAGAGTGAATTTTCCAATAGACCACTATCACCTCATATTTCCAATAGATTGCTATAACAACAATATTCCACACACAAAAATGAGTAATAATAGACATGGAGATGTCCTACAAAGTACATAGATGCTTCCCTTAAGCTCTCAGTCTCAACAAAAAGTACAACAGCAATATTCTTGGTCAATATTGTAGATTTGATTTTTTTAATTTTTTAAAAAGTTAAAGATCCTTATATTGGTTGGGCACCCCTCTAACAAAAAAAATGTTTCTATTATCCTTTTCAAATATTCATTTGACCTGCACAAGGATTCAAATATTTGTATTTGTCCTTTTCTGAGTATAATATTGCAATGTTATACAGGATCAAAAGTTTGGTCTGACACTTAAATAACACTTTTGACTTAAAACAAAACAAAATCCAGAGGGTGCCCATTTCTTCTCTTTCTTTTCTAAAGAAGCTTTATTACACTGTTAGGTGTTCTCTTGTGAGAAATCCCAAGCTTCTGTAGATTAGGCATTGGAAATCTACAGTCTGAAATGCCCACTGAAAAATCTCTGCTGCTGTCATCAAAATTAGAAACAACGACTTGCTTAGAGCTCAAAGGTTGTCACCTCATCCTAACACACTACAGTTAGTATGAAGTAGTATTTTCCTTCCATCCCCAGAGATGACATGTTTAACACCCTTGCCACATACACATTGTGTATTCTTCCACTGTAGATATTGCACGAGTCATTGCAGATCTTCCCCGCATGAGCTATATACTCATTACATATCCATCCTCATAAGGAGTTGCCTAGCAACTATAATACTAAATGGTCATCTAAATGGGTAAAGATATGAAAATTTGTGTTAAGAAATGGAGATTTTGAAGTGGGTAGAGGTCGATTTTTTATTTAGCATAGTGGAGGATTTTGGGTTATGTTTGGGATTGTCAAAGGTTTTCAGTGATGGTGTTTGTGGTGGTGCTCTGTGAAAGCATGAACTCAGACATGGCATCATGAAGGAAGAAGACATAGTTATGGAAGCTCCGTTGGCTAATGTGGAGCATAATGAAGGGTGACGTGCTGAGCATGGAGAAAAGTGGGTGCACAGTCGAAAGCAGTAGAAGGCAATCATCGAGAGGGCTTCAACAATTGTAGACACTCATTCATAATAATAGCAGTTTCTCGGAGGGGGTTTGAACTAGAGACCTGGCTACTGCTAAAAAGAAATGGGCTAATCCAACCATGATTAAGTGGATGGGGAACCTCTATAGTGGAATTATGATGGAACAGAATCTAGTGGGAGAATATTCCAGGATTCCTACTTTAGAAAGCTTATTTTTTTCAAGAGTATCATGGGAACCTCCTTTTTATAGTATCCTACTAGAGTGGAGGATTTAATGAAGTGAGATTTAAAAAAAAAAAAAAGGTAATCATGGGCATGTATGGTATAGATATATCACCACACTTGATTATTAGAGTATACACAAACACTACCTTATAATCTTGTAGATTAGTCTAAAGGATCAACAGAAATTAGATTAGTCTAGAGCATCATGTGTTTGACATCAACTTTTTCGTGTCTCAAGGTTCAAGCTTCCTATTTTTTTTTAGATTGCAAGAATTGGTTTGCATGACACACTCTCTGGTACCACGTGGATGGTGGGGAGACTAGACCTCGTGACTTCTTGCCTGTAACAAGATGCTTTAGCCAATCGAGCTAGGCCCACTACCCCAGTTCAAGCTTCCCACTGAATGTGAGATTTTTCAATAATTTTATTTGAAATAAAATTTTAGGCTTGTGAGCACTTCTAGACATGTAAAAAATTTGCTACCACGAGCTTGAAATTGCTAGTGAACTAGGATATATATGACATCCAAAATTTGTTGAAGAGCATGTCATACATCATCAGATGCAAAAAACTTAATAAACTTAATTATTGTAAAATATGGGTCCAGAAACATCTAAACCTTCTAGACTTGAAACACTCACTTAGTTGCAATGCCCAAGGCAACTCAAGTCTACCACAAGCAACACAATCCTAATTCATCATCACTAAACCTATCACCTAATTCCTAATTGACTAATTCCATCACTTATGCCTACATCCCATCACCTAGTCCTAATTAACATATGACATATCCCTTTCACCTAAAGTCTCACTCTTAATTTAAATAATCATATTATTAAATGTATCACCTTTTCTATATCCTCACATAAATAAATAAATAAATAAATAATTATCTATTTCCATCTATTATCCACCTCACTCATGTGGCTAAAATAATTAAATAATATTATTATTTAATAAAGCCTATATTCCTTCACCAATTTCTAATAATAATGGGGACCTAGGAACACTTGTCCTTGTGCTCCCATTATTCTCTCAATACATTCCAATAATATTGGGATTGGGCACCTAAAAACACTTGTCCTTATGGTCCCCTTATTCTCTCAATACATCCCAAAGTTATAGCCTTCTTAGGTGCACATATTCCTAATTTCTCTCATGCTCAAAACTACTTACTAAATTTGGTAAGTTAATCCTAGCCATTCACATTCTAACTACCTTCATCTCCACCCTCCATCTCCTAGATCCTTGGGAATTACTCTCAACCATTCTCCACCCTTGATATCACAATCAAATCTTGACCATCCATTCCCCATTCCCAAAATCTATAAATTAAGGCATCCTCTCATCCAAATCAATCCATTATCACTCATGCTAAGTACATGCTGTCAAATTTGTGTCACTCAAGTAAGAAGAATCCACATCCCAATCATTCAAAGGAGAAAATCAAACAAAAATGGAGTCATGGGTAATATTTTTATTTGTTTTGATATTATTGTGTTGTTTTGAATTTTATTGTGAGCTCTATCTAGAGGTTTTGCATGTTTTGAATAGAGAGTTTACATACTAGTTTTCTTTCATTTCAATTTCAAAATCTAAGCATTACATTATATGGAAAAATTTCTAGGGATATTATCCCCCATCTCACTTCATTTGGTGTGTTGGTGTCTTGTGGTGATTTTTGACTAACTATTTTTGCAAGACTTTGAGAAGGTTTTAGGTATCAACTTTTTGTAGGTGTGTTAGAGAGAAAATAAAAGTGCACATTTGCAATTTGGATGGTTGACATATAAATTTTGACATGAACACTTAATATGTTTCAATCTATTGAATATGTTTTCCAAGTACTACTCACATGAGACAAACAAAAAACATGTTCCAAGCAATCCATGTCCATAATGCCTACCAATGAGTCTCCTACCATTATGCCTATCCTAGATCAAATACCATCAAACACTACCATCACCATGAGTTAACCCACATGGGAAGATAAACATAAAAGTTTCATGAAATCTATAAAATCCAAAAGGTCTAAAATCCATAAGTGTCATAAGGTCCAAAAATATCCCACTAGCCTAGGCATACTACTAAATATGACATTAGGAACACATATCAAAGGCCTAGTTGATATAGGGAATATCAATACAAAGTAAAGTGTATATGTCTTGTCTTTAAGAAGGAACTATGGCTATGTCAAGAGCTCACCCTAAAGCATGTCACAACTTTCTCCCAACCAAATCAAGATCAAGTTACTGATAAAATCCCCAATGATGATCATGATGTTCATGTTAATCCAATCTTTGACAATCTAATAAATGATAATGTCATCCATCACAATCGAATCTTTGATCAATATCCTATCTATGATCATGACACCTAAATCTGATCTTTGATCATGATCCTACCATTAATCCAAAAATCCAAGATGATCCTTTACTCCACCTTTATCCTATCCATCACCATGATATCAAAGATGAGCCCATCCATACTCCTGAAATTTCCATTCCCCAAGATGAGACACTCACCTCCCTTGGACACATAAATAGTCAACCAAATGATATGGATCCCAACATGCATAAGGATTCAAAAGAATAAAATTTGATCACATTGAATATATTTGATCAAGATACCATTATGGAAAACAAGGAGAAGACACAATCATTCTATAATTTGGGTTCAACCACTTTCATCAAATTTGACCTTCTTGTAGAAGAGAACATAGATATTTCTACTAAGTCACAGTTTCCTAATGATGGATTTGCATCCTATTTCAAAAGTGAAAAATATCCTATGGAAAACAAAATATGTCAAAGCATGGATTGTAATGGAAAAGGGTTAGGCCTTCATGAACAAGACATTCTAGAAGAAGTATTAGTATATGAAAATGATAGATATCAAGGTCTTAGCTACACATTTCCAAGTGAGCAATCTATTGGTGGCAACTCAATGATAGTTTGGGCAACCACATCCAATGGAAGCATCAAAATATAGGCTATCCATAACTCTTATAAGAATCCTCCATCCACCCATGTTTTCTCTACTTCCTTCATCCATACCAACAACCTACTCCCAAAAAATTCTAAACCCATTGATTGGGACCACTAACACCATCCATTATACATAGTGAAGCATCCCATGGAGCAAAATATTTCTATCAACTACCAAAGAAAAAGTGAATGCGGATACCATCTCAAAATCAAAATGAATCTAAAGAGTGATACACATCAAAAATCAAGAAGTAAGAGAAAAAAATGGATGCCAAAGCAAAGTAAATTGATGAATCCAATCAAAGTGAGTCATCGAAAGAAATCCATAAATCAAAATTCACATATTACATACAATAGGTGTGCACCACCTTCACAATTATCATGCAAAACTTCACTATCCAAAAAGAATGTAGGTCCTAATACTAAGAAAATTTCCAATTCCAAATCCAAAATCAATCAATCCACATACCCACCTCCAAAATCCCATTTATCGAATGCACAATCCAAATCCCAATCCTCACCTCCACCATCTAAATCCATTCAACTTCATCCTAAATATAAACCAAAAACTAGAACCCGTCGCATCCTTTCCACAACACTATCATAAGAGTTATGATGGCACTCTATCGAGATGTTTATATTTGGACAAGGCCAACCCAACTATCAAAGATCATTGTCACAATTGTGCATTGTATACTAGTGCAAAAATCTTATCGAAGACAAATGGTAGAAGAGGGCTTTGTGCGCGTTTCATTTTTCAAATTTATGTGAATCTACATTTCCTGATGATCCAAAATGGCAGGGGGGCCAACGGGCCTCCCACCTATGCATTATGTTCCTTCTCAGAGAATTGCTTCCTCTTCTTCGCCTGTGGGGGGTTTTAAAAGTACACCTTGTAAGTTTCCTACTTCAAATTTTGTGGGTAAGGATGTTTTTTTGGCTGGTGAGGACCCAGTATCATATGTGGACAAGCTTGTGGGCAGGAAGGTTTCAACAAAGGTGTCCCTGACGTCTTTGTCTACTTTCTGCACTGTGGAAGGGGATGAAGTGGATATCCCAGATGTGATCTTGAATGATGCAATCGAGGGCTTGAAGTTGTCCCTGGTTGGAAAATTCTTTGCTTCCCGCCCTAATATTGACCAAGTATGTAAGTGGGCCACTAACACTTGGAATATCAAGGGTAGTGTCTCAATTAGTGCTATGCCTAAAGGTTTATTTTTATTTAGCTTTGTCATCCTTGAGGATATGATCAAAGTCCTCACAGGAGGCCCATGGGCCTTTGATAGAGGCTTTAAGAATATTTTGTCCCTATGTAAGTGGAAGCCTAGTTTTGATGCCTCTACGGACCTAGGTAAGGTAGCTCCAACCTGGGTTAGGCTCCCTGGTTTACCCTTGGAATTTTGGCATCATAATGTTTTAAAAGGAATTGTTGATTCCTTTGGTACCTTGGTGATGGTGGATAAAGTGACCCTTCTCAAGTCATGACTTGTCTATGCTAGAATTTGTGTGAATTTCACTGTTAAGGAAATTCTTCCCACCATAGTGACCTTAAAATCAAAGTTTGGCATATGGGTTCAACCTTTAGAATACGAAAAGGCTATGGCCTATTGTCAGGTGTGTAATAAGTTTGGCCATCTACAAGATGCCTATAAAAAGCTCCCTCTTGAACTTAAAAAACCCCATTCAGGAGTGTTTCTAAACTCTCCCTCAAAAAATGTTGCTCCTATGGCCTTGTTAAAGGAACCTATTACACCATGCTCTCCCTCAGCTTTGTTGTTTTTTTATAAGGATTTGGTGCCTTCTCAGGCCTTGGTTGAGGATAATGTTCTATCTCTGAACAAGTGTGCCTCCCCTGACAATTTAGAAAAGTTCATTCCAAGGGTAGAAGTTGAAAGGTTCACTTCTTCCCCTTGTTTGGAGAAGTACCTTGACCTGGGCACAAAGTGGGAATTAAATGTTTGAAACTCACAAAAGCTATCACAAGAAGTGGAGGAAGTTGATTTCAAACTTCAAGAGAAAAATAAGGAAATCTTAGAGGAAGGAGAGTTAGACAGCTAGATGGAACGGATTTTGACTTCTTCCCTTGAGCTCTCTCAGGTTGGTCTTGGACTAGAGGTGGTTCAAAGCCAAAAGCTAAACAAGAGAACGATAAAAATGAAGAAGATAAAAAGAGCTTGTTGAATCCCTCTTCCCCCCCCAAAAAAGATGATGTGTTGGATGATGAATGGAATCAAATAAATACAAAATCAAGGAAGAAGAAGAAATCGGATTTGGGAGGAAATAATAAAGTGGGCAAGCCACCTTTAAAAAAATCAAGGAACAAAGATATAGCTAGAGATGTGGCTTCTAGAAAACAGAGAACCCTTGACTCCCTTGCTAGGAGTAAATCCAAAAAGAAGTAGAGGGAGGGTCTCTCCCATAATTTAGTAGTATCAAGGTGATACTGCTGCTCCTTTTTCTCCAATGCATTTGTTGTCTTGGAATGTTAGGGGACTTAATGGCCCCTACAAACAACATTTGTCGAAAGCCTATTTGGCGGATGTGAAACCAGATGTTTTATTAATCCAAGAAACTAAAATGAAAAGAGAGAATTTTGAAAAAGTGATCAAATGGATTTTTCCTAGTGCTAATTTTGAAGTGAGTGATGCTAAAGGAGCTTCAGGTGGGATTGCGACTTGTTGGAACCCTGCTACGTTTTTTGGTGGGCTAGGTTTTTGTAATAGAAATTTCCTGATAGTTTCTATGTAAGATATTACTACCTCTGTCAAGCAAAATATGGTTAATATTTATGGTCCTAAGTTGTGCCTTGACAGACTAAATCTCTGGAACTCGCTTGAAGTAATTATTATCAATAGAAAGGAGGAGTATTGGATGTTGGGAGGGGATTTTAATTCTCCCTTGTATCCTTCAAAAAAATGTGGAGGTCTTATTGATTTCTTGGATAGCATTATGGATTTGTCGGGCTTCTTCACCTCTATGGGGCTAATGGATATTCCTTTGAATGTATCACTTTTTACATGGACTAATAGAAGACAAGGTAGTCATTTAATCCAAGTTAAACTAGATTGTTTCCTTGTCTCTTTGAATTGGAACATTTTGCAGGACCTCACTCTTAATGCTCTTCTTAGGACTGGCTTAGATCATAGTGCCTCCTTGGGTGGGAGGAAAAAGTTGCTAAAGGTCCTTTTCCCTTCATATATGAAATTATGTGGTCTCTCCATCAAGATTTCAAATCCTTGGTTGAAGAGTGGTGGAATGCTCCTTGTAGTGGTACTCCCATGTATCGTTTAATTCAGAAGCTGAAGAAAGTTAAAGAAAATGGTAAGGGATGGAATAAATTTTCATTTGGGAATATATTCTCCAGAAAAAAATATCTAAGCTTAAAAATTAAGGAGATGTAGGATCTAATGGAGTTGGGAAATGTTGACAAAAATACCTGTAACCAAGAAAGGGACCTTAGATCTCAATGGTATAAAATAAATAAAAAGAAGATATTTTATGGAAACAAAAATCAAGGATTCAATGGTTGATTGAAGGGGACAAAAATACTAAGTTTTTTCATCAGCCCACCTTAAAACAAAGATGTAGAAATAGGATTAGATTCTTAAATACTGCTAACGAGATACGATTGAATAGGGAGGAAGATTTTGCTAAGGAAGTTGTTTCTTTCTTTTCAAACTTTCAAGAAATGCCAGAGGTGAATAACTTTGATTTGGAGGATATTCTATAGGTTATTCCACAAGTCATCTTGGAATAGGATCTAAAAGATATATCCAAAGTTGTTTCTCTACAAGAAGTTAAGGAGACAGTTTTCTCTTTTGGTGCCTACAAAGCCTCAAGGCTTGATGGCTTTCCTCCTAGTTTTTACCAATAAATTTGGGACATTGTCTTAACTGACCTTTTCAATGCTATTAGGGATTTCTTTAGATTTGGAAGGCTATTAAATTAGTTGAATACCACTTTTATAGCACTAATCCCTAAGTCAAATGATGCTTCATCTATGAATGACTATAAACCTATCAGCTTGTGTAACACTACATATAAGATATTCTCTAAGATAATGGTGAACAGGTTGAAATTGGTTTTGAATAAAATGATAGTTGTTAACCAGAAGGAGTTTTTTCAAGGAAGACAAATTTTGGATGCAACAATATATACTCATGAGGCATTACATTCTATGGACCTAAGCAAAAAGAAAGGTATGGCTTTGAAACTTGATATTTCTAAGGCTTATGATCGAGTCTCTTGGCCTTTCCTTTTTGTTGTACTTGGAAATTTTGGTTTCAAAGGAAAATTTCTCAACTTAATTAGATCTTATGTTATTACTCCTAAGTACGAGCAGTCTTGGTTAATCGGGTGCTGCAAGGCTTCTTTTCTTGTGGTCATGGTCTGAGACAAGGTGATCCTCTATCTCCTTACCTATTTGTTATCATAGCTGAAGCTTTGGGTCGTAATATTCAGAGACAACTTGTAAACAAAAAGTTGAAATGGTTTTGTGTTGCTTCCTCCCTCCCCCCAGCCTCACACCAACAATTTGTTGACAACACTATCCTTCTCGAGGAGGCTTCTATCCTAGAAGCCAGACAATGGAAAGAGGTCCTTGATAAATATGCTAGAGTCTCAGGGCAATATATCAATTACCAAAAGAGAAAGATCTATTTCTTTAACACTAGCTAGACAATAAAAGAGAAAGTAATAAGCATTATTGGTTGTCAGGAAGTTGATCTTCCAGATACCTATCTTGGCTTACCTTTAATTTCAAGAAAACCTCGTAGTAATTATTTGAACTATACCGTTGAAAAGATTCAAAAGAAACTAGCTGGTTGGAAATGTAAGCTACTAAGATTTGTTGGGAAAGTTCAACTTTTAAAAGCATCTTTACAAAACATCCCTGTTTACTATCTCTCTCTCTTTAACATCCCTACCTTCATTGTTGAGAAGATTGAAATGATATAAAGGATATTTTTATGGTCGGGTGTGGAAGAAAGGAAAAGATTGTCTCTTGTTAGATGGGATATTGTCTACACGTCGAAGAGAGATGGTGGCTTGGGCATAAGAAGAATAAAAGTTTTCAATAAAGCTCTTGTGGAAAAAACATGGGGTGGTTTTTTCTGGAAGGAGAAAATGATTGGGTTCAGATTCTACATGTTAAGTACTTGGGAAATAAAGATGTTTGTTGTTTCCTCAGGAAAGAGGATCTCCCCTATGGTTCGGGTTTTTGGAATAACTTGTTAAAGATCAAAGACACTTTAAAATAAGGAGTGAAACTAAGAATAGGAAATGGTCAAAGAATTGACTTCTGGGATGATGCCTGGACTACCTGTGCTCCTTTTTCATCTAACAAAAATCTCCAGCAAATTAGAATTAGAATGAAAAGAATTATTGGAAAGAAGGTCTCCAATTATATAAATTGAGATGGTCTGAGGCCAAAATGGATAGACTTTAAGAATTATTTAAATTTTGTTGTTCTTAGGGGTGGAAGACAACATAATTGGGATGTTGCTTTGGGTCCCCTCCTACATCAGATTGGTGTTCTTGAGCTATTCTCGATGAATGGGGATGATGAGTGGATCTGGTCAAAAATCTCTTCTGGGAGATTTTTAATCAAATATATGTATGAAATTATGGAAACCCATCTATTCCAAAAGGAGGATTTTAATTGGAAAATGGTGTGGAGAAATAATTTAATTCCTAATATTAATTTTTTTTGGTGGACAGTGACACATGGAAAGATCCTCACAATTGATAATCTTAAGAAAAAGGGCTAGTATTTGGTCAATAAATGCTATCTTTGTAATGAAGCGGAGGAAACCATCATGCACCTACTATTTCAATGCCCTTATGCTCAACAAGTGTTGTCTTTTTTCCTAAAGAATCTAATTATTGAATGGGTTTTTCCTTCATCGTTAAAAAAGTTTATTGATTGTTGGAATATTTGTCCCTACTCCCACAATATTATTATAGACCTTTGGAGGCAAGTTCCCCCCGTTCCTCACTTGGGGATTGTGGAAAGAGAGGAATAATAGAGTTTTTAGGGATACAACAAAGGATAACAAAGAGTTGTGCATGTCTATAAGAAAATAGATTCAAGAAAACATTGAAAATTCTAAGTATGCTCCTTCAAAGAAAATTCCATCATACCAAGAGATGTGAATCAAGCAACTATGGGGAATATCTCATGATCTAACTAATGTTAATTCAATTAAACAACTTATTAGAAGAAGCACTATTTGGATTCCCCCGAACTCAAGATGGATTAAATGCAACTTCGATGGGTGTTCTAAAGGCAATCCTGGCTTGGTGGGGGTAGGTGGAATAGTGAGAGATCATCAAGGTAATTATGTCACTGGATACAACAGAGGCTTGGGAAAAACAACTGACAACTTGGTTGAGGCTTATGCGGTGTGGGAAGGAATAAGTTATTCAAAAGATAAAGGCTACACTGAAGTTATGGTGGAAGGTGATTCCAAGCTAATTATTGACTATTTGAACAATAGGGTTGATGCTTCATGGGAGTTAAAAGACATCTTGGATGATTGTAAAAAAATGATACAATCCTTTCAGTATTGCAAGATTAGTCATATTTATAGGGAAGGCAACATGGTCATTGATGCTATGGTGAATTTTGGTCTATGACAATCGAAATGGGAATATTGGGACTTATCCCAATTGTCAAATCAAATTAAGGAAATAATATTTAAAGAAAAATTGGGGCATTTAATTAATTCAACATGGATAGAAAGAACTTAATAATGATGGAGTCTTGACAGAGATTTCCAACTATCATGATAATCACTTTCCTTCTCATGAGGTAGTTGGGTAATTTGAAAAGAAGGAATTCAACGTACTCTATTAATGACAGTTCGACGTTAGATCTCAAAAAAATATTAAAAGAAATGAGATGAAAGGATCAGTTTGTTTAGAATCCTCGTGTGATAATGAAAAAAGAAAGAAGTTGGTTATGATGATTCTCGCCCACATTCCTAAAAATCTTATGAAGGATTTGCAACAAGACATTTTAGCTTTTGTCATCACAAATGATAAGGAGGATAATAAAAAAAGTGTAATCATGTGTCTTGAAGGTGGTGGAGTTATCTTTTCCAATAAAGGAAGGTTTGGAAAACATGAGGTTAGGCCTTGTAAATAGCACTTGATCATTTTAAATATATTGTCAGAAGGTTCGAGCCATTGTCATTTTAAATGAAAGCCACCAAGTTTCCATTAAAGCTGAATTTTTTGAATGCCTATGGCTTTTGTTGTGAATGAGAAAGGCCTTAGTGCGAAGTATTTACTTCTTTGAAAGAATTATCTTACAAAAGAAAAAACTATGGGAGGCCCTAGAAAGAGGATGAATTTGAGAAAATTTGATTCCTTGAGGAAGAATGTATAATTATGGGGCTTGTTTGAATGTGTTGGTTTTGCTCTATACTTTACAGCCATGGAGTGTTACAGTGGAAAACTCAACTACAAGTTTTCAAATGTGTGGAAAGATGGAGAAATCGAGTTGGGTGGTCTCCATTTTACTGTGGATGCTAAGCTGATCGCAAATGCTATAGGTCTTGCATATGAAGGAAAAAAGATTACCAAGGTAAGCATGGGAAACTATCAGACTTATATTGATAATTTTTTTGAAGCTAAGGAGAAAGCCCAAAGGTTTCAAAATGGCTATTCTAGGTTGTTGCTCCCACCCCCTTACCATAATGTATGTTATATTGTCATGAAATATTTAACATTAGAGGGTCATTTTCAATTGGTGCATGGGTATCATTTCCCTATCCTTAACCATATTAGGCACCTAGAGAAAATCAACTTACCTTTTTCCCTACTCTCTTCTTTGAAACAAAGCCTAACTAATGGTACTAATCCTCCCTTGTATTGGGGGTTGATTAGATCCATCTACAAGTATTTCCTTGCTACCACCCTACAAAGGAACACCTTTTTGATTGAGATCCCCACCCCTAAAAGTTTTGTCAAAATAGAATTTCTTGAAAGTTGACCCCCCTCCCCTGTCAAAGAAACATTTAACCCTTCCCCTAAAGTCGTGGACCCCTCATGGCCGACGCTCCTCAAAATAACCCCTAAAAAATGTGTTGTTTCCCCCCTCTCTTTTGTTGCCAATAAGAATAGAAAAAAAATTATTAGAGAACTAGGCTCAAACACTCACACTATAACAATCCCAGATGATCATGATAATAGCCCTAAATGTGGGTCTACTACCATTGTGGGTTGAAGGTCTACTCGTTTGGCTCTAGCAACGTCTAGGGGGTCAGATAATAGAAAAAAATCTAAAAGTTTTGATGATAAGAACATGGAGGAGCCATTAGAAAATAAAAAAAAGGGAAGAAGGCTGCCAAGGAGGAAAAGGATTCCTCCTCTAAAGAGTATGTGCCTGATAGTTTGGGAGAAGCTGGACTTTCCGAGGAAGAGGTGTCAGGATCTGAGGATGTTGAAGATTCGAGTCAAGAGGAGGAAAAAGGAATTAATCAACATGAGGAAGAACATGATGTGGAGGAGGATACTGGAATGGCCAAAGAAAAAGGAAAGGCTACTGAAACCCCTATTGACCTAGAGGATACATATATTAACATGGGTACCCTTGGTAATGAAGACTGCTTGAAAGATAAGCAAACAAAAATGGAGAAAACAAGAATGGAAATGTGGGAAGAAAGGATGGAGCTTCTTGAGAAAATGATGTAGAAAGAAGACAACTCTAATAGGTTCTAGGATATTGAGAATGCTATGTTGAATGTTTGTAGGTTTATGGACGTGGTGATGAAAAGAGCAGTGATGGCCACTATCTCGAGACATGGTAAAATAAAAAAACAACAGAAGAAAAAAAGGGAACATGGAAGAAGTTGATCATTCTAGGAAGATGGAGATCAAAGATAGCCTTGAGGATATGGTGGGGGACATGAAGAAGGCTTGGATCCTTATTGAGGATGCTTAGTCCTTGGTTCTTGTTAGGCTTTACTATTTGATGTTTGTTGTTAATAGGTTTTTTGTCCTTTTAGTTAGGTATTTTTGTGGTAAAGGTTCGATAAGCCCGAACTGTATGTATTTAAGCTTTATTTCTAATCTAAACATCAAGAACTTGTTGGGTACTTTTAATAGGTTATACCTAAATAACCTTATTTTTTGGATCAATGATAATATGTAATGGTTAAAACTCTATTGGATTCTAGATAGGTTTATATTTTTTGATTTGGTTGGTGTAGGTTGATGTTTTTTTTTTGGTTAGTTGGGTGAGGGGAATTGGTTCTCCTTTAGTTATGCTTTCTCCTTTGTTTTGTTGTTCTGTCTAGTTGTTGTTTCTCTAGACTGATTTGCTGCTTTTGTAAGCGATTAGGGCCCTTTCCTTGCTTAATCAATCAAAAACAATCTTATTCAAGAAACTCTATAAGGCAGGATATTATTGGCATGTCATGACCGAAACGTAAAAAATAGATATTAGTAATCCATGCACATGATACCTAAAGTCCATAATTCCAAAAAATTACAAAATCATCAAAAAAGTCCCAGAAAAATAAAAAATATAGTAAAGAGAAATAAAATTTTCCATTGGTGAAAACCACTTGTTATAAAGCCTTGGGAAAGTACCATGATGAAAACTGATTCATGGGTATCATGTGTAAATCAAATAGCTATGTGAACCTTGAAATTTGGGGCAAGTTGTCTCATCCATTCCACCAAACCTATCCATCATATCATGTCATTCTAGTATATCCATCCACCATGTCAATTTAACCATGCCTCATCCATATTTCCTACTCACCTTGATCTTAGCAATGATTGGGGATACATGATGCATACTTTGGAAAAATCTTGACATAGTCATCCTTTGAACACACACAATCTATTGTCACGCCATTTCCTAGATGATACTACCCAACCCCTATATTGGATCAAAATATATTAATCCTACATGATGTAGTCCTTGAACATCACCCCCTACATCCTTCCATAAATCCATATCTTCTCCATCACATCCATTTAATCAACCATTTCATCCAAACCATGTTTATCCTTGTCTCTAGGCTTGAATTATCTCTTTCCATTAGTTCCACCATCAAAATGAAAAACAAAAGCAAACACTTATCCAAACATATCCCAATCTATAATCACGATTACAAAAACACTTTATCCATGTTGAAGCCCTTAAATCCTCACAGCCCATCCAAAATATCGCATACATCCAAAAACATCCATAAGATTTGTTCCTTATCTTGCTACAAGATATCTAATCTACAATCAATCCAATCAATCATCATCATGATATACCTTTCCCAATTCTTGCATTGTTTTTGGAATGTGTCCTTACCATGTCACCAACAATGCTATCGCCATCAATCAATCGGTTTTTAGCTTGAACAAGAAAAATCTAATCCAATCCTCATCATTAATCCTTGGATCCAACCAATCCATCCAATACAATATTACCACACACCATTAGCTTCAACATGTCATTGGATACCAATTTGTGTATTTTTTATGTTTTTGATTTCTTTCTTTTATGGGTTTGTGTTTGTTTGTTGCTTCTAGTCTTAGTGCTCCACCAATCACATCATCACATCGCCTTCATCCTTCATACAGTGGTGTTCTTACGACAACGTGTCTATTGGATCACTATTCTATTTGTAACTTCTTTGTTTATAGTTAGTCCATATGCACACGACACATTGTCATCATGATCCTTTATATCATGGTGCATAATGCTAAGTGCTACATCAAAAAAAGGTTGCTCCTTACACATGAAGTTACTATGTCAAATGTATTCCTCACCCATTACATCCTTTATCATTATCTCATCATTCCCAATCATGTGTCATTTTGTTGCATTAAATTCTTGTGATATTTCATCATCTAAAGTGTACACCCATGCCAATCCAATCCAATCATCCTAGTGGAATTAATCTAAATATCCATTCCTTAATCAATCATTTAGTCCTATATTCATGGCATGCACATCATCCCAAAATGATCTCTCTCAAGTCACCTTTAATCTTTTATGACACATATTTTTATCACCCTTTATATTTTCAAGATACCTATTGGGTTCCATTTCACCCAAGAGTTCTCTTGAGGGGGCATCACTTCCATCATCATCCTTAAGCGACCAGGGCAACTTGTCACTAAAACTTCATTTCATCTCATCCTACTTTTTATTCTTCTTTGACACAATGCCACTTAGTTGCATTGTATCAAAGAGGGAAAAAATGTACACCTAAAATATTCCCTAGGTCTATTCATCATCACTAAATCTATCACCTAATTCCTAATTGACTAATTTCATCACCTAGGTCTATGTCCCATCACCTAGTCCTAATTAACCTAGGACATATCCCTTTCACGTAAAGTCTCACACTTAAATTTATCTTATTTAATTTATCACCTCTTCTATCTCCTCACAAATAAATAAATAAATAATTACCTATTTCCACCTCACCCATGTGGTTAAAATAATTAAATATTATTGTTGTTTAATAAAGCCTATATTCCCTCACCACTTTCCAAGAATAATGGGGACCTAGGAACACTTGTCCTTGTGCTCCCATTATTATCTCAACATATTCCAAGAATATTGGGAACTTAAGAACACTTGTCCTTATGGTTCCGTTATTCTCTCAACCATCCCAAAGTTATAACATTTTTAGGTGCACATTTCCCTAATTTCCCTCATGCTCACAAGTACTTGCTAAATTTGGTAAGTTAATCCTAGTAATTCATATTCTAACTACCTTCATTTTCACCCTCTATCCTAGATCCCAGGGAATTATTCTCAACCATTCTCCACCCTTGATCTCATAGTCAAATCTTGACCATCCATTATCCATTCCCCAAATCTAGAAATTCAGGCATCCTCTCATCCAAATCAACCCATTATCACTCATGCTAAGTACCTACTATCAAATTGATGTCATTCAAGAAAGGAGCATCCATATCCCAATCATTCAAGGAGCAAATAAAGCCACAATGGAGTCATGGGTAATATTTTGAGTTGTTTTGATATTATTGTGTTGTTTTGAATTCCATTGCATGAGCTCTATCTAGAGGTTTTGCATGTTTTGAATAAGGAGTTTACATACTAGTTTTCTTTCATTTCAATTTAAAAATCTAGGAATTACACTTCCAAATTGTTACTCTTCTATTTACACATTGTCACAACTTATCCACATATTTTTTATTTTTCCATGTACTAGAAATTTCATTCCAACCTTGATTCTCCTATTTTCATGTATTCTTTATTTGATTGACTAGAATTTCATTCCAAGCTTGATTCTGCTTCATTTTTTTCATGATGGTTATAAGATAGTTATCCTACCTTTTTGTCATGATAGTTGTAAGATAATTATCGAAATGGTTTTGATAATTAATCATAAATTTTGAATTGTAATTTCTTACAAATCTTCTTCTTGTATATCTTGGAAGAAGAATTAAAAGATTTGATTGTTCTTATACTTTAATGAATCAAGTTCATGCTTGGAGTCAACATCATGTTATCCTACCTTTTTGTCATGATGATTGTAAGATATTTATCCAAATAGCTTTGATCATAAGTTTTGAATTGTAATATCTTGCAAGAAAAATTAAAAGATTTGATTGTTCTTATAATTTAATCTTTTGATTGTTCTTATAATTTAATGAATCAAGTTCATGCTCATGGAGTCAACACCATGTTATCCTACCTTTTTCTCATGATGGTTGTAAGATAGTTATCCAAATAGTTTTGACCATAAATTTTGAATTGTAATCTTATATATCTTGAAGAAGAATCCAAGAATTAAAAGATTTAATTGTTCTTATAATTTAATGAATCAAGGTCATAGAGTCAACGCCATATGATTCTCTATACCTATAGATTTGACTTTTTGACATTTTAAAATTCAAATTAAAAAAGTACATAAAACTGTTCAATTGCGTTCATTTGAAGTGTGGTTTTTGTGTTTTAATATGCTTTCAACCGACTCTAACCCAGTAGTTCATGCTGGTGTTAGCGGTTCATCAGCTTTGCTCAATGGCTCCTCCTCTGAACAAACGACCCCAAAAAATTGTTCTGAAAGTCTTTCACAAGGTAAGTGTTTTGACTCCCCAGTTGATGTGGTTTTTCCTTTACTAGATTTATATTATGCTTGTTAATGGCTTGAAAAACATACCCTTGTTGGATATTTTGTTGGGAGGACTCCCCCTGAAAGTGTGCTTAAGGAGTGGGTCAGCAAGGCCTGGGTCCTTCATGGGGTCTGTCTTGATATGGTCCAAAATTTAACCAAGGGTTTCTTTTTGTTATTCTTTGTGGACGTCAATCATGTCCAGGCTATCTTAGCCCATGGTCCCTTGTATGTCAGGTCTTCTTTGTTGGTTTTCGAGGCATGGACTCAAGATTTTGCTATCTCAGATGATACCAAGTTGTGGGTCCCAGTCTAGATTGAGTTTCCTGGTTTACCCTTTCCTTGTGTGCCTTTTTTGAATCATATAGTGTCCTCACTGGGGAGGGTTATTTGCATTGAGCCAGATAGGTTCTTTTAGGCCCAACCCCAGAAAAGGGTTTGTGTGGAAGTGGACCTTTCCAAATATTTGAAAGACTCCATTGATATTCAAATTGGAGCTCTCTGGCATACCCAGAAGGTCACTTATTTTAATCTTCCCAACACGTCTTATAGGTGCCAATCCGCAGACCACAAGATCAAGGACTGGCCATTGGTAGTGCCTCATACACCTTCTCCGCCACGAGATGTTGATAGACCTTGTTTGATAAATGCTTCTACTGCCAAAACTGATAAAAATGGACTATGGTTATGAACCACAAGAATAAGTCCACTGGTTTTAGGTCGGCCTCCAAGGCCTCTGAACTAGCAAAAGTTGTTTCAAACCCTTCAGTGAAGGGGAAGGAAGCTCTTGTCAGGGTTGATAATGTTTCGTCACAGCCTAGGCCAAAGGCAACGCCTCAGCCTGCTACTGTCATGATAGCATAGCCGAATGTTTCTCCTCCCATGTCGGGAGCTCAAAGGCGGTCTCACAATCCTTCTCCACCAAGGGAAGAAGGGGAATATGTGCAAGAGAAGTGGAGATTTTCCTCTCCTATCCAGATTGGGTCAGTTCTGCTAATTTTTTTGCAGAATCGTTTCTCTTCTTTAAATGAAGAGGAACAAGACTCCAATGATATGGAGGAGTTTCATTCATTAATTTCCTCTCATGGAATGTCTGAGGTCTGACAGACCTCTCCAGAAAGTATTTTGTCAGGGATACCTTGGGTAAGTATTCTGGTATTGAAGTGCTTTTTCTCCAAGAAGTTAAAATTTCTAGTTTTTTGCTTGCTTTGGCTTATCGCTCTATTTGGCCAGTCAGTAAAATGTTTTGCACTGCTCATGATGTTGGGCATGGCAGAGCTGTCACCCTTTTGTCCCCACGGTGGCACTCTTATGTGGTTGACCACAGGTCTAATCCCACTCATCGGCTCGTCTAGATCCTTCTCAACATTGATAATCATTCCTTTGGGATTATTAATATTTATGCTTCTAATGATGTTGTGGAATGCTCTTTTATTTGGCGCTGGATTGTTGATTCATTGCCAGTTGCTACTTGGTTACTATGTGGGGATTTCAATATGGTTGAGATGGCCTATGACAAAGATGGCACCTTTCCTTTCAGATGGGCAGCTGGCGAAAGGGAGGCATGGTTTGACATGCGCAATAAATTGGGGCTCTTTGATCCCAATATTGGTCACCACCATTCTCATTCTCTTTGGCACACTTGGTGTAATTACAGGGCCGGTTCTAAAAGGATATTTAAGCACCTTGATCGTGCCATGATCTTAGCTCAATATTTTTTCTCTTTTGACAATTCTTCTCTCCCGGTTAAGCCATTAGTGGATGTGACTTTGTCAGACCACTTCCCCATTTCTTTTCGCATTGAATGGGAGACTCAATAGCCTCGCATGTGTAAAACTCAATTCTTTTTTAACACATCTCTGCTCTATCACAAGCCTACCTTGGCCCACATTCGTAGAGTCTAGAATTTGGAGTGCAGACCAACTCATCATACAGGCTAGATTACTTGGTGGAATGATGCTATCACACACACAACTAGATTTTTGTGTATTTATGGGCGCTAGCTGGCTATCTTTCATCAATGGTCATATGAGGCTACCATCGCTGACCCGCGCTTAGCTACCAAGGCTTTGGCGACCAACCCCTTTTCCCCATGATTGCAAGTTAGGGTGGTGGAATTAAGGCACAAAAAACAAGTTGCAAACAATTATGCTGCCAGAGGTGCGTACATTAAACCCTAACTACATTGGCTAAAAATTGGTGATCGTGCCTCGAAAGAGTTTTCTTTGGCACTGCGTGCCAGGCACTCATCCCCATGCATTAAAAAAATCAAAGATGGCATTCAGGTGCTCTCTAAGCTTCCTGACATTTCTCAGGCCTTTGTGCATCATTATGAGTAGGTTTTCATTGCACAGGAACCCACACCTGTGTGATAGCAAGCCCTCCAGGATTGCCTTGCTATTGTGCCAAATAGGCTTTCCTCAGCCCAGAGAATTTTTTTTTATCAATTGTTAACAATTTATGACCTCAAGGAAGTTGTTCATTCCATGGCTGATGACAAAGCCCCAGGAATTGATGGTTTTTGTTGTGATTTTTACAAGGCCCTTTGGGACTGTGTTGGACAAGATCCGTATCATGTTTACTTAGAGGCTTTTCATGCTAAATCTCTAGGTGACTTAATAAACAAAGGAAATATAAAATTCATACCTAAGTCTGGTGATCCTGAGGATATTTGCAACTGGAGGCCTATCATGCTTCTCAATGTCTCCTACAAAATCATCGCCAAGGCTTTGGCTCTGAAGATCTGCCATCTTTTACCTCAGATTGTGCGCCCAGAGAAAATAGGGTTTATCAAATCCAGGTTTATTTTGGATAATATTATTATTGTTTGGGAAGGCATGGAATGGGCTAGGCATTCAAACCAGAAAGCCATTTTTGTCAAAATTGATTTTTCCAGGGCCTATGACCGCATTGAATGGCATTTTATTCTTGCTATGTTGCAAGCTTTGGGTTTTGGGACTAATTTTATTTAGACTGTTCGAATGCTCTTTGTGGATGCCTCTACTTGTATCACCATTAATGGTCGTCAATATTTTTCCTTTGCACTCTTTCGTTCCATTCGACAAGGGTGTCTGTTTTCCCCCTCCCTGTATGTGCTTGTTGCTAAAGGATTTGGCTACCTTTTGGCCAACGCGGTTTCCCAATAGCGTGTCAAGGGCATTTCCCTGCCTAACTCTCAAGCTTAACTAATTAATGGTCATTTTGTTGATGACTCTTTCCTCACTCCCCTGGAGGAAGAAGAAAATATTAAAGCAGTCCTGGATTATCTTAATACTTTTTGTCTTGCTTTCGGCTTTGCCATTCAATGGCACAAAACTTTGTGCTATAGACATTCTATTTTTCCCTCCTTGGTTTCAATAGTATAATTGGAAATGGATTGGGCCAGGAGAATTTTTTCAGTTCCTGGGCATTCCCAACTGAGTTATGGCAAGTTTTTCTTTCCAGGGTCGAGCAAAAGCTTCCTTACTGGATTACTAAGCCCCTCTCTTTAGCAGGGAACTTCAGGGTGTGCTCCAAAGTTCTTGCGGCTACCCATGTTTATTATTCTTCCTGTTGGGCCCCGTCAAAAGCTGCCTACGGAAAGCTTGAAAATTTGCTTCAAGATTTTCTTTGGGCCTCTGCTGAATCCCACAGAGGGTTTCACTATTTTACTTGGGAATTATGCTACGTTCCTAGAGATTATGGAGGTCTTGGGTTGCTCTCCACTCAATGGCAAGAGATTGCCTTGTGTGTTAAATGGATAATTTGTGCCCTTATTGTTGATGAGGCCTGAAAAATTCTTCTCAGACATTGTATTCAATCAGGCTTTCCTGTTCATAGACCTGCTTGGAAGGGGATTGGCTTTCAAACCCTTATGGTCATGAAGGAACCAGTCCAAATTGTGGGGACTTTTATGGCCAAAAGCATTTGGAGAGCCTGGGAGGCAGTCAAACCTTGACTTCGCTGGGCTGGCTCTGGTTTCCGTGATGGGCTTTCACTCAACCAACAAAATGTTTGGTGGTTCACTCTTTTTACTAGCAATGGCTAGCCGTTGGCTAAGTCGCCTTAGCCTAAGGCACTTAGATTCTACAAAAAGGGTATTAAGACCCTGCAACAAATATTTCATAGACCCACAATGTGTATCATATATTGGGAAGAATTTTTTGCCCTGTACAGGCTTCATAACCAGGACCGTGCAAATTTTGATGGTTTGGTGAATGTTATTCCTACAGAGATGCTTCATAAGGTTGGAATTCGTGGGACCAAGCCCTAGTGGAAGGACTGGAAGTGCTACCCAGACACCCCTTTTAGGAATTACAAGCCTAGGCTTAGTTACAAGTGGCTTTCACCACATTTTCCTATGATTCAAAGTCTGAACTAGAGGTGGCTTCTTCAATCTCCCGCTCATGTCTGGTGTAAAAGATTTGTTGCCACTTGGTCTGCAAGTGTTGAGCTGAAACTTGCCCACTTTGCTTGGTGTATTCTTTTCCAAGGCTTGCTTGTGGGTTCTCGGCTTGTTCACCTAGGGGTACAGGACCCTCATTGCCCTTTTTGTAGGCAAGCTGAGACTTTTAAGCATCTTTTTTGGTTTTTCCCTAGAGCTCAACAGTTTTGAACTTGGATTCATGACTTCTTTTGGTCCTTTAGGCCAGAGCCTTTCTCCTGGCATATGATTCTGCTGGGAGATTCGCCCAGACTTCCTACCAAGCATACCTAGCCTTGGCACACTTTCAGGATGAAAATCCTCTTCAATATCTGGAAAGACAGAAATGTGCATATTTTCTCATTCTCAAATGAATATTAATGTTTCATTATATGCTAAAGCTATTATTTGTTCTAATGTTGTAGTACCCCTCCGTTTATGCTTATGTTTTCTGTTGATACTATTTCATACTGGTAGACTTATGTTGTTTTGTTGGATACTTGGATCGTTGATTTTGAGCGATGATGGATTATTTTGTGACATGATGTTACTTTGTGTGATGTTTATTGTTTTCAGATATGATATGTTTTAGCGTAGATGTTTACTTTTAGTTGTTTATGGATATGCACATGTTTATGATGGACTAACAACATTTACTGAGTCAGTTTTATGTGAGTGTATTGGTGTGGAGAACAGAGTCGCATCACTCGCTTGCGAGTGCCCTGCGATATCTGTGATTTTCTCCGCATGGTGTGCCTGATTACTGCTTTATATATATATACATGTATGCATGTTGTTTGCTCTGTTGCAGGATTTGCAGGTATATGACACCGACTCCACCTGTATAATCAGGTCTGAGCGTGTCAAGACTCAACGGAAAATGTTGAACAGGAGATAGTAGTTAGGTTTATCCTAGTCCGGTCTTTAACCTTAGATTTAGTACAATGTCAGTTTTTAGTTTGGGTCATAGGATGTTTTGTAATGTGTTCTGTTGGTTGAATCGTTTTGAAAAGGTAAATGTTGGTTATTTTTAATTTTAATATTAGTTATTGTGTTTTATTTATTGTTATTTAATTAATATTTAAATATGATTGAAATTTATTTACTTGACTATTTAATACATTAGTTAGTTTATTTAGTTAAATAGTTGGTCTTAAAAGAATTTAACTATTTTAATTTAATTAATTAATTAATTAGATTAAATTATTAAGTGCATAAATTATATTGTGTTTAAATAGATTAGAAAATAAATTAAAATAGATTATGCATGTGAAATGAGTTTTAAATTTTAAATTTAATAAATTAATTAAAATTACATGCAATTTTTGAATGGCAAAAACTGCCGAGAAGTGGAGAAGATATTTTCTCAACAACTTCTCGACATGTGTGGGTGTGCCATAATGGCAAGAGGTTGTTGAAAATTTTTACGGAGGTTAATGTGGATCTCGGGAAAATTGACAGAGGCTATTCAATTTCCTCACGGGGAAATTATCAGGGCACTTGTTAAAAAAAAATATCCTTTGACTGTGAATTTTCTAATAATATTCTTAAGGATTTGTTATTTCTCTGGGGTTGTTATTTTCTTGTGGAAGTTATCTTGTCTGGGAGATTTGTTTGTTTGGAAATCTTGTGGATCTCGGGATTTTCTTGGAGAGGCTTTTGGGAATTTACTTTCTATAGGCAAGAGGATTATATTCTTCAGGCAGCTATTTATCCAGGTATTTTTCTTGTGATATTGGTATCTTGATCTATTTGTAAAGAAAATCTAATTGAGGGAATTTCAATTTCTTGCTATTTGATTTTGGAAAAACTTTCTGTAAACACCTTATTTGTCTGTACAAATTTCAAGAATTTAGGCAAAATAAAGAAAGAAAATTCAAACCAAATTCTTTAGAAGAATGGAGAAAATTGCCTGTACAGAAATAATTTTCCCTAGATCTGTAGAAAAAAAAATATTTTACCAGAAAATTATCCTCTGTATTCTTTAAGATTCATTGATATTTTATTTTATTTTAAATTAAATTATGTATATGGTTGAAGAAATTTCATAAAAGAAAATTATTATGAAAAGTTATGTTGAAAATTCGCCGTACGGAAATTATTTCCGCCTGCGAAAATTTCGTCTAAAATTTCCGTGTAAAAAAAAAAAACGGATTAAATAATTTGTATCTGTGTTTTAAATTTTATTGTATTAAAAGTTCGAATGTTTTAAAAAAAAAATACGAATTAAAATTCGTACTGAAATTTCATTTGATTTAAAAAAAATTTAAAAACCCAATGGGGAGGGCCGAAACCCTTCCCCATGGGCTTGCGTGCTGGGGCAGCCTGGCAAGGCTGCGTACAGCAGCAAACTTCCCCAAAAAAGGAGTCTACGGCTACAGCCGTAGCCTTACCTTTATATGATGTGTTTATTCTGTATATTAAAATTTCGCTTTTTGTTTAAAATCGGCGATTATGTATTGGAATTTTATTTAAGATGAAACTTGATTATTAATAATATATATATATATATATATGTGTATATATATATATATATAAATATATTTACATATGTATAAATGTTTATGTATTTATATATTTATATACATATAGATATATAATTGTAAATATTGTGGAAGTAAATAAGATTTAATAGAATATATTTGTATATATTATTATTTTCTATTTTTAAAATTGAGAAAATAATAGGATACAATTTATAGTGAAATTGTGAAAATTAGAGAAATGGATTTAATTGACATGGTTATTTTTCTTGAGTTTATTTGTCAATATATTGTTATCAAATTGATATATATATATGGATTTAGCGTATCCAAATGGTAGAAGAATATATCCATTTGTTTAAAATCGTTTTATTTCTTTTGTGATTGGGCAAGTCGGGGAAAGTTTTAAACTGTTCAAGTCTTCCAGAATGAATTGGGAAAATGGGGGTTTTATTGTTTTCGATGTATTTCTTATTGACTTGGGGTTGTACAAGAGCTAAACATGGTGTTTGATACTGTTAAGATTTATTTGTCAATGTGAGATGCAAACTGTGCATTTGGTAAACCCTAGTCATGAAAACCTAGAAACCTTGTTATGTTTAGGGGAGTGGCTGTTTGTAAGGGCCGACACACAAAGTGGTGTCAGGGTAACTTACAAACAGTTAAATTAAGTTAGTGATAATTAAATGACACATTAGATAGAGATTAAAATTTGTAACAAGATATGCATGCCTCGCTTATGACTCATAAGCTACTACAGTTATGAGTATAAGTCGAGAAGGCCTGGAATGGCAAAATCGTTGTCTCGTTTCCTTAAGAGACATTCGATTTCCGCAACTGTATGCAATAGGGGCCGGGTTTCGTAAGAGGTTACCAGGGTAACCCAAGGATTGGGGGCCGGAACCTAGGAAGAAACACCAGGGTAACCATTGCATCGTTGTGATGACACTCCACCTAGAATAACAGATAAACCTTGTGTTGTGTTTCAAATCAATTGTCAAAATCTGGAAGCAATGTAACCAATAGTTTGTATGTACTAGTGTCTAGGGTTAGTAGATTAGGTCTAGGTAGCCTTATTACTATCTCCTAGCATGGGGGGTGGACCTACGGGTACCACATGGTTGGGTGGAACGTGCACCTTACTCCGTTGGGTCCCCAGTTCGATTGTAGCATTGAGAGCTTCATGGATGGAGAGCTCGCACCAGAATTCCTTCTATATTTTCATCATTGTATATTGTAAACATGTATTTGAAAACATCCCTCAATTTTATAAGAGGCGATCAATGTAATTGAAATGAATTTGTTATTTGAACTACCTCATCAGATGGATGAGCAATGTAATATCTTATCAATGCAATGTATGGAAAACAGTTTGTACTTTATTAAATCTTGAATGGAAAATTTATTAATATGCAATGTTTACTTTATGTTATGATTTAATAAGTGCAATGCGAAGTACTTAAGTCGCTTATGGAAAACTTAAAGTAGTGTAACGTCGTTTAACCTAAGAATGTATGCAACTATTTAACATAATATTAATACTTTAAAAAAAATTTATTACACTTTTATATCACTTTTGCAACATTCTTAGGTTATTTAGACGGGGCATTACAGATTGGTATCAGAGCCAGGTTACAAACACTGGACGCTCTGGGTAATCTAGAGCCCATTAGGTTGACCTAGTACGTAGTGTCGCAACTGATAACCTTGGTTGAACAGTATCTAAGACTCGTAATTGTTATGTGTAGGAACATGCCTAGGCGAGGAGGAAGAGGTCGTGGTAGAGGTAGAGGTGGAGGCCGTGGGCCAATCCCTCAGGTTACTCCCCCTCCTAGCCCTCACCATAGTGACCAAGTAGATCAGATGGGTCAGAGAATTGAGGGACAGAATCCCGAACAGTCAGCAGTAGAGGGTCCTCAGATACGTCCACTTTTAGAGGAGGTCCTAGCTCGTCTTGGACCTAGACAGGTAGATGAGCAGGAGGTTGTGAGAGAGAGGGATAGATCCCCTAGGAGAGTAGAGGACACAGCTCATCAGGATTCTTTTATCGCTGGTCACATGAGGGATTTACTGAGAGCACGTCCTCCTACCTTTGATGGTTCAGGAGGAGGTTTAGAGGCAGAGACTTGGCTACTAGATTTGGGTAGATGCTTTGCCATGCACCCTTATGGTAGCAATACCCGTGCCAGATGCGCTATTATGCACTTGAGAGGATTTGCCTCTACATGGTGGCGCCTTGAGGAGCAGAAGCTCCACATAGATATTGGTTCTGTGTCTTGGGAGATGTTTCTCGAGAGGTTTAGAGCTCGGTTCCTTTCGGAACACTAGAGGCAGCGTAGGGCTGACGAGTTCCACGATCTACGTCAGATGGCTCTTTCTGTAGAGCAATATGAACGTAGGTTCTACGAACTCAAGCAGTATGCTGGTATTGGCGATGATGAACCTATGCTAGTACAGCATTTTATTAGGGGCTTAAACGCCCGTATCAGTGGTGGTGTCCGAGTCTTTGAGCCAAAGACTATGGAAGTCGCAGTGGAGAAGGCTCGCATAGTTGAGGAGAACCTTATTATGGCTTTAGGTGTGCATATAGGAGTGCAGATTGGGAGTGCTCCTGCAGCAGGTTTTAGTCCACGGGGTGGACAGGCACAGATAGGTGGTTCTTCCAAGAACCAACAGACACCCACAAAGGGTGGGCAGCAACAAAGAACACCTCAAAAGAACAATAACCCTCAACCACAACAACAAAACAGTCCTCAGTCAGGAAAGGGTCGTAACTGGTGGCGCAACAAGCGCAATAGGCAGGATCAGCCTGCGCAGAGTGCTCAGTCTACTGTCAGTAGGGGTAGTTTTCAGCAGTCCAATGCACCTTCGGGTGGCAGAGGATTTGGTAGAGGTACAGGCACAAGTTGTTATTCTTGTGGGCAGCATGGGCACATAGCTAGGCAGTGTCCGATGAGAGGTTCTACTGGTTATGGGCCTCGACCTACAGTTTCAGAGCCTACGATGGGAGATGCAGGACGAGCACATACTGTATATGCAGCGGTTAATGACCGCCAAGCCGATCACCAGAATACAGTGGTCGAAACTTCAAGTAAGTTAAATGGTGTTAATGTATCTATACTTTTTGATTCTGGAGCCACTGACTCCTTTATTTCACCATCCATTGTTGACCGTTGTGGTCTTGTGGTGGAAAAACAAGGTGGTAAATGGCAAGTTGAATTCGCCTCAGGGGTGAAAGTAGCAGTAGATAACTTAGTACATAATTGTGAACTTAAAATAGGTACGTTCACTACCTTAGTAGATTTATATGTTACACCCTTAGGATCATACGACATAGTACTAGGTATGGATTGGTTAGCATCTTATCATGCTGTAATTGACTGTCGACTTAAGACAGTTAGTTGCATTGATGATTTAGGTGCGAAAGTAGAAATCGTAGGTATTCAAAGACCTATCTCTTTGCGGATGATATCTGCTATGCAACTAAAGAGATGTCTTCGTCAGGGATGTCAACTGTTTGCAACAACAGTTACGATTTAGATGAGGGTGAGAGTCGAGAGGTATCTCTTGATGATCATCCTATTCTTAGGGAATTCGCGGATGTGTTTCCCGATGACATTCCTGGAATGCCACCGAAAAGGGATATTGACTTTAGAGTTGACCTAATTCCTGGAGCTGAGCCTATATCTAGAGCTCCTTATAGAATGACGACTCAGGAGTTGGAGGAACTTCGTATTCAGTTACAGGAACTTTTAGAAAAGGGTTTTATTCATCCAAGTGTTTCCCCTTGGGGAGCACCTGTCATCTTCGTAAAGAAGAAGGACGGATCTCTTAGGTTGTGCATTGACTACCGTCAATTGAACAAGGTTACGATTAAGAACCGTTATCCTTTGCCTAGAATCGATGATCTTTTTGATCAAGTTAAGGGAGCTAATGTGTTCTCCAAAATCGATTTGAAATCCGGTTATCATCAATTGCATATAGCTGAAGCAGATATTCATAAAACTGCTTTTCGAACTCGTTATGGGCACTACGAATTCACAGTAGTACCCTTTGGGTTAACGAACGCACCATCGGTATTCATGAGTTTAATGAATGGTGTATTTCGTACATACCTCGATCGCTTTGTCCTGGTATTTCTCGATGACATTTTAGTCTATTCGAGGAACATGAAGGAACATGAAGAACACTTGAGACAGGTGTTGCAATGCTTAAGAGAAAATCAATTGTATGCAAACCTGAAGAAGTGTGACTTCTTTCAACCTGAAATTAAATACCTTGGACATATGATATCTGGAAAAGGTATTGCTGTGGATCCTTCAAAAATCCAAGCTATTGTAGACTGGCCCGCACCTACTAATGTAGGTGAAGTTCATAGTTTTATGGGACTAGCTGGCTATTATAGACATTTTGTAGAGGGATTTTCTAGGATAGGTCATCCTATTACTTCTCTTCAGAGGAAAGGGAAGAAGTTTGTTTGGACAGAACAGTGTCAATTGGCCTTTCAGACTCTTAAAGAAAAGCTAACTAATGCGCCTATACTTATTGTTCCTGATCCTACTAAGGATTTCGTAGTTTGTGCGGATGCATCCTTAGAGGGTTTGGGAGCAGTCTTGATGCAAGATGGGCGTGTGGTTGCTTATGAGTCTCGCAAACTCAAGGACCACGAATTAAACTATCCTACTCATGACCTAGAACTAGCTGCGGTAGTGCATGCATTAATTCGTTGGAGACATTTTCTACTAGGTCATCGCTTTGAACTTCATACTGATCACCGTAGTTTGCAATATATTTTTACACAACCTAACTTAAATGCAAGGCAAAGACGGTGGATGGAGCTCTTGTGTGAGTACGATTTTGAAGTAAAATATGTTCAAGGCAAAGAGAACGTAGTGGCTGACGCTCTTAGCCGACGTCGACATGAGATCTCTGTTACTACTCTTGAAGTAGATTTGAGAGGTCAGATAGTAGTTGCACTTCCTAATGATAGATTATATCAGGAAGTGAAGTTAGAGATTGAATCGGGTAGACCTTTAGAAGGTCGATTTGAAGGTTATGTCTTAGAATCAGATGGTATATTACGACATTTAGGTCGCATTTATGTACCTCATGTAGAGAGTCTTCGTACATTAATCATGACTGAAGCTCATAGAGCTCTGTATTCAGCTCATCCAGGTGTCAAGAAAATGCGTGCCGATCTTAGGCAATTGTATTTCTGGCCTGGTATGAAATGTGATATTGCTGACTTTGTGTCAAGATGTCTTGAATGCCAGCAAGTTAAAGCTGAGCATCATCATCCTGCTGGATTATTGCAGCCACATCTCATTCCCGAATGGAAATGGGATATTATATCCATTGATTTTATTGTCGGGTTACCTACGTCATCACGTCGACATGATGCCATTATGGTAACTGTTGACCATTTGACTAAAGTAGCTCACTTTTCACCTGTACGTTCATCTTATAATGCTTCATCGGTAGCTAGAATATTCATGGAGGATATCGTTAGATTGCATGGGATTCCTCGTAGGATTATATCGGATAGAGATCCTGTATTTACTTCAGCCTTATGGACATCATTACAACGTGCTTTAGGAACGCAGTTGAACTTTAGTTCAGCCTATCATCCACAAACCGATGGTCAAACTGAAAGAGTTAACCAAATATTAGAGGATATGCTTAGGATGTACGTAATGGACCAACAATCACGTTGGGAGGATTACTTGTACTTAGTAGAATTCGCTTATAACAACGGATATCAGAGTTCCATAGGTATGCCACCATATCAGGCATTATACGGTCGTCCTTGTCGAACTCCTTTGAGTTGGGATCGACTAGAGGATAGAGTGTTACTTGGACCTGAGATGCTTCGAGACATGGAGCAACAGGTTGACCGTATTAGAGAGCATTTGATAGCAGCTCAAGATAGGAAAAATATGCCGATGCGCATAGGATTGATCGACAGTTTGCTGTTGGTGATAGAGTGTTTCTTCGAGTGCGACCGCGAAAGAGTCAATCCGTTACGGAAAAGGCTCTAAGCTTGCACCTCATTTTGTAGGGCCATTCGAGATCTTAGAGATAATTGGTCCCGTGGCTTATCGACTCGCCTTACCACCCAGTTTGTCTCGTATTCATGATGTTTTTCATGTGTCAGTACTTAGACCATATCATCCCGACATATCTCATGTACTTGATTGGAATGCGTTACAGGTGGGGACGGGCGGCTGGCTTTGGAGCCCGTGGCCATTCTTCAGCACCAGACGCTCGGTCTCAGGTGTCGAGACGTTGATCAGGTGAGGGTCCAATGGGATCCTAGCTATGAGGCTTCGGCTACCTGGGAGGATGCGACACGCATGAGGGAACTTTATCCCTACCTGTTCGCAGGCTTTCAGGAGCAAGCCTGATCCTAGGGGGGAGGATGTAGTACCCCTCCGTTTATGCTTATGTTTTCTGTTGATACTATTTCATACTGTTAGACTTATGTTGTTTTGTTGGATACTTGGATCGCTGATTTTGAGCGATGATGGATTATTTTGTGACATGATGTTACTTTGTGTGATGTTTATTGTTTTCAGATATGATATGTTTTAGCGTAGATGTTTACTTTTAGTTGTTTATGGATATGCACATGTTTATGATGGACTAACAACATTTACTGAGTCAGTTTTCTATGAGTGTATTGGTGTGGAGAACAGAGTCACATCACTCGCTTGCGAGTGCCCTGCGATATCTGTGATTTTCTCCGCACGGTGTGCCTGATTACTGCTTTATATATATACATGTATGCATGTTGTTTGCTCTGTTGCAGGATTTGCAGGTACATGACACCGACTCCACCTGTGTAATCAGGTCTGAGCGTGTCAAGACTCAACGGAAAATGTTGAATGGGAGATAGTAGTTAGGTTTATCCTAGTCCGGTCTTTAACCTTAGATTTAGTACAATGTCAGTTTTTAGTTTGGGTCATAGGATGTTTTGTAATGTGTTTTGTTGGTTGAATCGTTTTGAAAAGGTAAATGTTGGTTATTTTTAATTTTAATATTAGTTATTGTGTTTTATTTATTGTTATTTAATTAATATTTAAATATGATTGAAATTTATTTACTTGATTATTTAATACATTAGTTAGTTTATTTAGTTAAATAGTTGGTCTTAAAAGGATTTAAATATTTTAATTAAATTAATTAATTAATTAGATTAAATTATTAAGTGCATAAATTATATTGTGTTTAAATAGATTAGAAAATAAATTAAAATAGATTATGCATGTGAAATGAGTTTTAAATTTTAAATTTAATAAATTAATTAAAATTACATGCAATTTTTGAATGGCAAAAACTGCCGAGAAGTGGAGAAGATATTTTCTCAACAACTTCTCGACATGTGTGGGTGTGCCATAATGGCAAGAGGTTGTTGAAATTTTTTACGGAGGTTATTGTGGATCTCGGGAAAATTGACAGAGGCTATTCAATTTCCTCATGGGGAAATTATCAGGGCACTTGTTAAAAAAAAAAATCCTTTGACTGTGAATTTTCTAATAATATTCTTAAGGATTTGTTATTTCTCTGGGGTTGTTATTTTCTTGTGGAAGTTATCTTGTCTGGGAGATTTGTTTGTTTGGAAATCTTGTGGATCTTGGGATTTTCTTGGAGAGGCTTTTGGGAATTTACTTTCTACAGGCAAGAGGATTATATTCTTCAGGCAGCTATTTATCCAGGTATTTTTCTTGTGATATTGGTATCTTGATCTATTTGTAAAGAAAATCTAATTGAGGGAATTTCAATTTCTTGCTATTTGATTTTGGAAAAACTTTCTGTAAACACCTTATTTGTCTGTACAAATTTCAAGAATTTAGGCAAAATAAAGAAAGAAAATTCAAACCAAATTCTTTAGAAGAATGGAGAAAATTGCCTGTACAGAAATAATTTTCCCTAGATCTGTAGAAAAAAAAAATATTTTACCAGAAAATTATCCTCTGTATTCTTTAAGATTCATTGATATTTTATTTTATTTTAAATTAAATTATGTATATGGTTGAAGAAATTTCATAAAAGAAAATTATTATGAAAAGTTATGTTGAAAATTCGCCGTACGGAAATTATTTCCGCCGGCGAAAATTTCGTCTAAAATTTCCGTGTAAAAAAAAAAATGGATTAAATAATCCGTATCTGTGTTTTAAATTTTATTGTATTAAAATTTCGAATGTTTTAAAAAAAAAATACGAATTAAAATTCGTACTGAAATTTCATTTGATTTAAAAAAAAATTTAAAAACCCAATGGGGAGGGTCGAAACCCTTCCCCATGGGCTTGCATGCTGGGCGCAACCTGGCAAGGCTGCGTATAGCAGCAGACTTCCCCAAAAAGGGAGGCTACGGCTACAGCCGTAGCCTTACCTTTATATGATGTGTTTATTCTGTATATTAAAATTTCGCTTTTTGTTTAAAATCGGCGATTATGTATTGGAATTTTATTTAAGATGAAACTTGATTATTAATAATATTTATATATATATATATATGTATATGTGTATATATATATATATATATAAATATATTTATATATGTATAAATGTTTATGTATTTAAATATTTATATACATATAGATATATAATTGTAAATATTGTGGAAGTAAATAAGATTTAATAGAATATATTTTTATATATTATTATTTTCTATTTTTAAAATTGAGAAAATAATAGGATACAATTTATAGTGAAATTGTGAAAATTAGAGAAATGGATTTAATTGACATGGTTATTTTTCTTGAGTTTATTTGTCAATATATTGTTATCAAATTGATATATATATATGGATTTAGCGTATCCAAATGGTAGAAGAATATATCCATTTGTTTAAAATCATTTTATTTCTTTTGTGATTGGGCAAGTTAGGGAAAGTTCTAAACTGTTCAAGTCTTCCAGAATGAATTGGGAAAATGGGGGTTTTATTATTTTCGATGTATTTCCTATTGACTTGGGGTTGTACAAGAGCTAAACATGGTGTTTGATACTGTTAAGATTTATTTGTCAATGTGAGATGCAAACTGTGCATTTGGTAAACCCTAGTCATGAAAACCTAGAAACCTTGTTATGTTTAGGGGAGTGGCTGTTTGTAAGGGCCGACACACAAAGTGGTGTCAGGGTAACTTACAAACAGTTAAATTAAGTTAGTGATAATTAAATGACACATTAGATAGAGATTAAAATTTGTAACAAGATATGCATGCCTCGCTTATGACTCATAAGCTACTACAGTTATGAGTATAAGTCGAGAAGGCCTGGAATGGCAAAATCGTTGTCTCGTTTCCTTAAGAGACATTCGATTTCCGCAACTGTATGCAATAGGGGCCGGGTTTCGTAAGAGGTTACCAAGGTAACCCAAGGATTGGGGGCCGGAACCTAAGAAGAAACACCAGGGTAACCATTGCATCGTTGTGATGACACTCCACCTAGAATAACAGATAAACCTTGTGTTGTGTTTCAAATCAATTGTCAAAATCTGGAAGCAATGTAACCAATAGTTTGTATGTACTAGTGTCTAGGGTTAGTAGATTAGGTCTAGGTAGCCTTATTACTATCTCCTAGCACGGGGGGTGGACCTACGGGTACCACATGGTTGGGTGGAACGTGCACCTTACTCCGTTGGGTCCCCAGTTCGATTGTAGCATTGAGAGCTTCATGGATGGAGAGCTCGCACCAGAATTCCTTCTATATTTTCATCATTGTATATTGTAAACATGTATTTGAAAACATCCCTCAATTTTATAAGAGGCGATCAATGTAATTGAAATGAATTTGTTATTTGAACTACCTCATCAGATGGATGAGCAATGTAATATCTTATCAATGCAATGTATGGAAAACAGTTTGTACTTTATTAAATCTTGAATGGAAAATTTATTAATATGCAATGTTTACTTTATGTTATGATTTAATAAGTGCAATGCGAAGTACTTAAGTCGCTTATGGAAAACTTAAAGTAGTGTAACGTCGTTTAACCTAAGAATGTATGCAACTATTTAACATAATATTAATACTTTAAAAAAGAAATTATTACACTTTTATATCACTTTTGCAACATTCTTAGGTTATTTAGACGGGGCATTACAAATGTGCTCTTACATATTTAGGTGTAGGAAAATAAAGTTGCACTTGAAGTTGCTCACATGTAAGTGCTTCTGGACCACTGGGGCAATGCCCTGTGTACTATTGCTTGGGTGTTTGTTTCGTCCACTTCCTCCCGCGGTCGGTTGCCTTCTCGGGGCTGGAAGTGGAGTGGTTCTGCTCGTCCCCGCTCTCAGCCTCTGCTTCGGTGGACCCGCTCTCCCCCGCCGTGGGTTGGCCAGGGGTGGCCCTCTGACGGTGCTTCGGGGAGTGGCGGTGGCGGTTCCAAGTGGCCCTCTGATGACACTCCTGTCTCTGGCTCTGGTTGGTGAGACTCTGGTAAAAGCTTTCCATGACTTGCGCTTGCAATCTCGCCTCGGCGCGAGGAAGATAAAGAAAAAGATAAAGAAGTTGATGATGATTGAGGTCCTCCTCTTGATGTCACTCCAGACCCTACTGATGTATGGGGGAAGAAAATGGATGAGAAAGACCTTCCTGGCTTTGCTGACACTATTTTGGCTACTTAATGGCCTTTTGTATATGTTTGTAATCATGGACTTCTAGGGTTGGCCCATGTGACTGGTTGATTTTTTGGCTTTTCTCGACTTTTCCCATGTAACTCTTGGGGTGTGCCTTCTTACCACCCACCTTTTTTTTGCGAATATGTAACTTTATCTTTATATTAATATAGATAGTTGTCTATTCATTAAAAAAAAAAATATTACCAATTTTATATAGAGGTAGAAAGGCCAAATTTTTATGATCTATTCATAAAGCCAAAGCATCCTCATTTTAATACCATTAAAAAACTAAATATCTTTATTTATTAAATTTATTTCTATACATCCAACATATAATATTTTAATAAACACTAACTCATAAATATGATTTTTTTCTTATAAAACACCAACCCATATAGTTAACACTAAGAAAAGTTTATTTTGCTTTACATTAAATAAAATTTAAAGTTTATTTTGCTTTACATTAAATAAAATTTAAAGTTTATTTTGCTTTACATTAAATAAAATTTATTTTGCTTTACATTAAACAAAGTTTATTTTGCTTTACATTAAATAAAGTATATTGGGTTATATGTAACTTAACATTATATATATTAGGGATAAAAGCGATTCACCAAACTCCTAAATGGCATATTCCTTCTAGTGACCTATATTCCTTCCACTAATCTTTTATTAATTCATAGAAGTTATATATTATAATATTATTGATTTTTACTTTACAATTAAATAATATTTAGATTATATGTAACTTAAAACATTATATATATTAGGGATAAAAGGTGATTCACCAAACACTTATATATTATAATATTATTGGTTTTTGCTTTATAAATTATAAAGTATTGGGTTATATGTAACTTGAACATTATATAAGAATCACCTTTAAGTGGCATATTCCTCCTACTGACCTATATTCCTTCCACTCACTCTTTTTTTTCAATTGTAAATTGTATATATTAATTCATATAAATTATAATGTAATTTTTTTTCATATAAGTTATATTGTAATATTATTGACTTTCCTTTTCTTTTCCTTGTTTATTTTATTATTGTTTGGTTATGGATATAATGTATTAATTTAACATTATTAGAGATGGGCTTAAAAGTACGTAAGTTTTTGTCATACATTTTGACAAGGTGATCAAAAGAGTGGTGATATAAATTGAAGTTAGGTCACATAATGTTCCTTTGTTAAGGTAGTTTTCTTAAAGAAGACGAGATTTGGCAAAAGATATTTTAAAGTGCAAAATTTAAAATTCTTATAGTGCAAAATTTAAAATTCTTCTAGAGTTTAGAAACAAATTTAGCATAGGAGTATTTGACTCCATCTAGACCTTTGGTTATATTAATTTCAACTACTTACCAAAAAAAAATGGGAAACGGTTTTTAATTATGGATGCATTTAACAATTATTTTTTTCAATATACTATTTCTTTAAAAATAAAAAAATGCATAAAAGAGACTTGTTAATAATACCACATAACCAAAATAGAATAATTTATTTCTAAGGTCTTCAAAGAGACCATTATTTTTTCATGAAATTTTCAGACGAGAAAGCCTTTAGCGATATTTCCCCCACCACCATGAGGAAATATTCCACCGGCCACTGACTCATTACCAGAGGAGTAAACAATCCTGAGAATCTGAGCAGGGCTTCTGCCATAGGCCACAGAGTACTTATCACCTGTAAGAACGTTGCCTTTCACCTTTCCTTCTGCTCCCTGTCCTTCTGCTCCCTCTGCTATTTCCACAACCAGTCCTTCGTCCACTATTCGGGTGTACCCGAGGTTGTTTCTCAGCGTGGAAAGTCTGGCCGTAAACTCAGCCACTGTGTATGGATATGGTGCTACCTTCATCATCTTGTTTTTATACAGCAAGGTTCGAATCACTGCATCCTGCCCTGATTCCACTCCCAGAAGACCCGCCAGGAGCTGCATACAAATGCATATCAAAGTTAGGGTTTTTTTTAGTTAAGAGTAACCAGTTCTGACATTCATAAATTAAATTATAAGCAGCTAAAATTTTGACAGTGGGTGCTTACTCGCTTTGCAGTTTTAGAGCGAAGATGGGCGTTGGTGCCCACATAGCCTGTGAGGCCAACATAGGGAACAACGTAGCTTGTAAGCAGATAATTGAGACTGTTGGCATAGGGATCAAATGGAGGATTCAACTTGGTATTGAATGCAGCGTCGAAAACTTTGGCGAACTGTTGGGCGCTTAAATCCAGTTGGGGTCTTGGAAAACCCTTTACAGTTGCCTTTATAGCCCTGCATATCCGTTTGAAAAGTTAAAGAGAGCCAGAGATATGTAATTGTGCCTTTGAAAATAAAAAAGTTGGCCTTAATTTTCAAAAGATTCCAAAAAACAGAAGAGAAGAATAACTCAACTGTGAACATACACAACATGTGTATGTTCACACTCAGTGATCCATCATTGAAAAAAGACATTCACACTCAGTGATCCATCAATCAGAAAAAAAAGAGTAACTTAAACTAGGTCAATAACAATGTTTTTTAATCAACTGTAATCATAGTTGGTTTCTGTTGGTTTCAAATCATACTTGATGACGAAGAGAAGGACAGAACAATAATAATTTGATAAGAAAATTTCAAAAAGTTTAGTCTAGGCTACTCAATAAGGCCAATAATAATGATGACGAAGAGAACAACAGAACAATAGTAATTTGATTAGAAAATTTCAAAAATGTTTACTCTAGGCTACTCAATAAGGCCAATAATAATGATGACGAAGAGAACAAGAGAACAATAATAGTTTGATAAGAAAATATCAAAAAGTTTAGTCTAGACTATTCAAATATCAATAATAACAATACTTGGAATCTACTGTGTACTTTTGAATCACACTCAATGATCAATAATAATTTAAAAGAATATAAAAGACCAATAATAACAATGGGTCAGGTCAGGTCATTGAGAAGTAAAAGAATATAAAACTTTTAACTTGTATGTTGCAGGCTGGCTGCTACAGGGAGGCCAATAAACAAAGAGTTAGGCCAAGCTATTATAAAGATACCACAGATTCCATATAGTTGAAAAACTGCGGTTACATGGAAGGGTTTGGGTTCCTATGAGAGTTCCATTTATAGAATTAGAAAATTGCAGTATAAAAAACATGAACTCCTTAAAACTTAACTGGTGTTGAGGAAGAGCTAAAAGTTTCTTCTATCAACATGATATTCCTATAACTTTTCATTTAAAACTCCTAATTTCACCTAAAATTTCTTTAACACAAAAGAAAAGTCCGCTCCATGGAGCCATAGGCCAAAGACTTGAGGATCTAAAGCAATGGAGACGCATGTCCCATGAAATGAAGAAAACATGTTACATAGTAAACTGGAAACTTAACTTGGAGCCCCTACTCTATGCATCAGATATTTTTAGAGTATTTGACCCACTCACATCTGAAATTTTTCAATTCTAGCCACTGGATTTTGAGGTATCTTGGAAACCAATCTCTTTTAATGATCTTGGTATATAGTTTTAAAATGTTCATACAAATCATAGATTATAAAAGGCAAATACAGTTCTACATTTTCATCACAATACCTGATGAGAAATTTTAGGGAACCTGGCCATGGAACCATAAACTAGAACTCTTCTAATTCTGATCTACCACTTCCATTTGTAGTATCCTAAAAATAAACAGCCTGATACATTGCTTGTTATATATAACTCTTAACTCAAACCTCAATGCAGAGAACCCTATGTCATTGAATCAACTCCCACAGTACCAAAAAAAAAAAAAAATGAAAATTTTGTTTGAATCCCCTGTATTTGATAACTACGATATTACCTGAGATGACCAACTTCCTGGTAAGCAAATTGCTCAATGATATCTTGCACAAGAGGGTCTAGATGAGCTTTGACAGCCCCAGTGGGAGGAGGCCCACCACTCGCCAGCTCAGGAGCAGCATGATCTAGGCCATATCCAAAGGCCCCAAACAGGAAAAACTCTGCCTCCAAGTATTCCAAATTGAGAGGAAATTCAAGCAAATCTATCTCTTCAGTCTGCACTTTCCCAGGACTGTATCCTCCAGTCAGCCTGTGCTTCAACTCTGCTGCTCCCTCACTCACACACACAAACACCAGAAAATGTAGGCAAATGAAAGCTAAAAACCTGCAACGTACTGCACAAGAACCCATTTTTTGTGCTGAATTATACAAGTAATGATGAAACAGGTGGCCTTTATATTAAAAGCCAGGAAATATCCTGTCTGATGATAAACGAGTCAGGGAGCCACGTGGATTGTGTTGCATGTCAAAATATCTAGATTGATGCACGTTATAATATCTAGATTGATGTACGTTAGTCAACTAAGATCATATCAATCACTTGTTGGATTTAGAAATAAAAGCCGTTAGAACAATGTGAATGGGAGATCTTGCCGCCTTCTCTAAAGCATCGATTTGAAAGGATTTATTTTCATACAGTGTTGATCTTGTCAAAGATTTTGATGTGTTACGAATCTGGTACAGGTGTCTTTTTTTCTTTACATTTGGTAATTACATCTGCTTTAATATTTATTGTTGAAGAAAGTTTTGGAAAACGGGCTTAATAAATCTTGCTTAAATATTTCTAGTTATTGTTTTTACTAAATTAAATAGTTTTAAATTTCATTTATTTTTTCAAATTGTTTTTAATACTTAAAGGTATTCTTATGATATTTTTACTTCTATCTATATATTTTTTTCAAATTGTTTCTTGGTTTTAATATTTTTATGATATTTTCATTTCTATCCATATCAATGGTATTAGATAGAAACAATTTTTAATACTTAAGATATTCTTATGATATTTCCACTTCTATCCATATCAATGGCAATAGATAGAAACACTTTTTAATACATAGATATTTTTATGATATTTTCACTCAATTTGTTTTTAATAGTCTTACAATATTTTCACTTCTATCCATATCAATAGCAATAGATAGAAACATTTTTTAATACTTAAGATATTCTTATGATATTTTCACTTCTATCCATATCAATGGCAATAGATAGAAGCAGTTTTTAATACTTAAGATATTTTTATGATATTTTCATGTAAAGTCCCTTCCTAAATCTGACTTAAAATTTTCAGTTTTGGTGCTTGAGGAATTTCGTCAAACACTTGACTTGCAACTACCCTTGATTGATATAAAAAAAATTATTGTGTTTCTCCCTTGAATATGAATTTAAAATGCATAAAGGACTTAACTAGATAATGCAAAATGTATTCAATTGCAACTAGAAAGAAGTGCAGATTGATTTTTGATATTTTCAATGCAAATAGATGACTTAACTTGAAGCAAATGATTAACTACAACAAGATGACATTTCATCATACAATTGGCATGCAAACTACTAATGCAGTTGCGAAGATACAACAATTGTACATTTTGTCAAACACTTAGAGAGTAATCTTCAAATGTCTTATATTTTCCAAAAGGCTGACCGTCAACTGATTACAATTGACTACAACTAGACACATTCACAAAGATGGATGCAATACTCCACCAAGACTAAAAACTGAATGCAATCTAAACTCTTCAAAATCTGATTACAAGACTTTATGCTTTAGCAATAATCGATCTTTTCAAATGTAGACGATTTACAATAAATATGCATTCCTATTTCTATGATAGCAACTATGATCAATGAAAGAACCTGGATGCTTGGACTGAAACACTTGATGCTGAGCAAGAGTGGGTCAATTCTCCTTCTAGACACCTTGGTTGGGCCTGAGATGGCAGCGCCTAAACTTCCTTTGAACCAACGATCATATCACAACAAACTCCGAATTTTTATTTTCTCTCCTTTGTGAAATCGAACTAGCAGCATGCCTAAGTCGTCCCTTCTCCTGTAAAAATTGATGTTCCTTTTGAGTCACCAATCTCACTATGAAATCTAGAAATGTATCGCAATGAAGTCGTCCTTCCCAAACTCAGATTTGATTGCTCAAACTAGCAGATTATTCCTTTAAATCGAATTTCTCTATACTACCAAATTTGGCCAAAGGCCATTAAATTTTGGATAATTGAACCAAGCATAAATAAGCTCCTTCTCAAATGATATTGTAGAAATACAACAACCACTGCAAGTATCCAGCTCTCAAAAACTAATTGCAACAATAAACCGGTTGTTGCAATGATGAAGATGCGATAATAAACCAGCTATCACATCAACTCAGCTAGGGCAATAATACATCAGCTAATGCAACTAACTATCACATCAACTCAACTAGGGAAATAATACATCAGCTATTGCACCTATCAAATCTTTCCAATTAAGCACCTATAGAAACCTTGGATGGATTTCTCAACACTTCCAACTAGGGTTGATCTTTCACAACCGAACCTAGTACTCTAGAGTCTTCAAACCCTCGAGCTTTTCTTCCCAAAATGGTAATGAGAAATGAATTTCAAATCAAGCATGCCCAAATGCGAAGCCGACAACTCCTTATAAAGATTTATCCAAGACTTCTAAGAAGCTTCTAGAAATAATATTATTTTATTACTTAAGTGACTTTATGATTTATTATTTTACTTTAGTCACTTTATTAAATTAATTAAATATAAAGTCATCCTTAAGATATTAATTTATTGAAATAACTATAAATATTAATTAATTACCTAATATTTAATTAAAATAATCAATTAAGCTATCCTTTTGAAATATCATTAATTTGGACAACTTAATTAATTATATTTATTAAATCACTTCACCTCCAATTTGGGGACATGACAGTCCTCCCTTCCCAAAGATTGCTTTCCCTTAAGCAATCTGCAACTTCCAATCCAACTCATCTACTATAGCACCTGGAGCCAAAATGAAAAACCAACTGCACCTGTCCACCAACCACCTGGATCCCAAATGATCCTGCAACATGTGCTATCCATAACATATGTTGGCAATTGGAATTCAAGATACTGTCACTCTCTATCAACCGATGAAACCAACCACCCCACAATGAAATTTCTTGATCCCAACTCTATAAATCATCCCTATCATGCCAACTCTAAGCACTGTTCCGGTACACCTCAGATATCATACCTGGATCCCCAAGATAAATTGGAAGTCCTTCAACACCAACTGGCTTCAGCTGCACCACTCTGATAACCCCTAGAGTCCAATCGAACCAAATCTCAAACTTCTGTTGTTGGAAACATCCGACTAGAGAAATCAAAGTGAGAGACCTGTCAAACTTGGACTCATCATTTGAAATCTGAAGCATGTCATACCAGAGTGAATCCGAACATCCCTTATTCAACCCATATCTTTGTGTCATCAATGTCATCATCAAATCATATACATGTGGGTTGAAAGAGAACTAATGAGCGCACCTCATGATACAATCGAGATGAAACTCCCTTGATTGCGCCAATGGACAACCAGAGTAGTCGTGTGTACTCCATCCTATTATGCCATCATCAGAAGAAGACTCACAACTCATAACAGGATGAGTTGATCTCTCCACAACATCATCATTACCCTTTGTAGTCCTGTCAACCAAACCTTTATCCGAAAGCAACTGCAAGTGTCCTAATTCACTTTCAGGAGTGAGAATAGTACCCTAATATATGCCATCAATCTCCTGAAAAGAAGCTAGAGCCAAATCAAGGGCCTATGAACAAGACTTAGAAGGAATCATCTTCTTCTGATAAGATTGACCAATGTCAATCTCAAAACTGCCAATGTAGAACTTGGTGCTCAAATTTGCAATGATGCCCAAACTTGCAGCCAAGATCAATTTGTCTGTGTCATCATCAATCCTTTCCACACCAAGAGGTCTTCTAAGAATGTGAATTTTTCCCAACATAGGTGCATAAAAACATATACCAACATCTGACAAGTTGTCGATGTAAATTAGAACAACACCATGCAACCTATGAATCAAATCTATGATGGAGCAAAAATTATCTCTGTTTCCCAAGGATGGAAAGAACTCATCATCACTCCATCCTCTAACTCCAAGGTGACCATCCCAATCTCTCCTCTCGATACCAACAACTGTTTCCATCTTTGTGTATCCTGATGAAGTAGGATAGTCATTAACCAAGGAAGTAGGAGGTAAAACCCAATAGGATGGTGCTGGAATATTGTAGCCAACATGCCTATCTCCAACCTATAGACTGAAACCAATCGACAACTCAATCATATATCTCTCGAGATCAAGAATGATGCTCCCATCTCCAACTGACTCCTCATGCCTATCCAACACATAAGGCACTATACCTGTATCCTGAATGTGAATGCTAGGAGAACTCACACTACTATCCTCAACAAGTGTCTTGGCTACCATAGTTGAATGAGTCTCTGCTATACATAATGAATCTCGAGCCAAGCTCAACTCTAAGCAGAGCTCATCAACATGAATCTTTGATTCCTAAAGAGCTATCTGGGTCATCCTCAAGGAATCACTGGTGACTTGAAGCTCGTGAGAGAGCTTATCAACTTCCCCTTCCTTCCTCATCAAAGCATCTGAATAGATCTCAATAAGGCTAAGAAGGTGGTCACGATCTGAAAGAAGGTGTAAATAATTTTTCTTCACTGTTTCCATACATTCTTTGACTTCTTGCAAGCAATGATGAGAAGACTTTGCTTCATCTTCCTTTTGTCTTCTCTCTAATTGAACCTTCCAAAGGTGATTTTCAATCAACTTGTGCATTTTTTCTTGATGAGATAAGGCTGCACAATCTCATCCTCATTCACCTTCAACTGGTTCCTCCAATTGTGCAAACTATGGGGTGTATGATTAGCTTCTCCTTCACATGAATAAGCATCTAATTGTTCATAAAGTGCTTGAGTCACCCAACTATCTTCTTCCGCCAAGTCCTATATACATTCATTCTGATTTGGAATTAGGTCAACACTAATTCCACCTATAAGATCATCATCAATGCCCTTATCAAGTGTCTCAAAACAAGAGGGTTCAGGCTGCTTGTTGTACTCATCCAACTTCATTGCTCCACTAGATGATGGCATGTTTTCTTGAAGCAGAGAAGATGAAACTGGTAGGCCAAGTGAGATTAACTCTTGTGCGTTCAATTGTTCCTTAAACTTCTCAACTTTCCACTCAACTAATCTTCTTATGAGATCATATGTTGCAGTTGAAACATGTTGCTCTTTTCTCTAAACGATTAAAAATTTAGATTGCAACTATTTGCAAACATCTTCATTCTCATCAAGGATCACAAACAAGATAATGAGCATACTTGTCTTTACACTATATGGATGTCTTTTCCTGATTCCTGATATGAAACAATTGAATAAATGGAGGATAAGACCATCATGATCAAACATGATAATGCATGACCGTAGCTTTTCCATTTTTTCTAGGATCTTAACCCTCTTATTGAAATTAGGGCTTTTGATGTCACATATCCCCTAAAAGCTTTCAACCATCAACTACATAACCTATCTCATTTTTCCATTATCAAAAGGAAATTTAGGAGTTGTAATCCTCATAATTTCACTTAGGCAATGGGCCACAACAAGTCTTACATCCTTATCTTTGTGTCGCAATAACCTGACTTCCTCCAAAGAGATCAATATCAGAATCATACTTGCTTGAATTATCTGAGAAGGTGGTTGGTCCACCAAATGCAAGCAATTTTCTACTTCCTCCAATAAACTGAGAAGAACATATTTGATTAGAAATAAGTGACCAAGTTTATCTCCTGCCATAAAAATTATCTCTCCAAACTCTACGTCACTCAATGAGTCCATGCTTATAAACTAAAATTTATGATATGTTCTGATCAGCTGGAACAAGGTGCAACTACCCAATAGGCTGGAAAAATTATTAGCTCTGATACAAGTCCCTTGCTAAATATGACTTAAATTTTTAGTTTTGGTGCTTGAGGAATTTCATCAAACACTTGACTTACAACTACCCTTGACTAATATAATTTTTTTTATTTTGTTTCTCCCTTGAATATGAATTTGAAATGCATAAAGGACTTAACTAGATAATACAAAATGTATTCAATTGCAACTACAAAGAAGTGCAGATTGTTTTTTGATATTTTCAATGCAAATAGATGACTTAACTTGAAGCCAATGATTAACTATAGCAAGATGAAATTTTATCATACAATTGGCATGCAAACTACTAATGCAATTTGTGAAGATACAAAAATTGTACATTTTTTCAAACACTTAGAGAGTAATCTTCAAATGTCTTATATTTTCCAAAAGGTTCACCTTCAACTTATTACAATTGACTACAACTAGACACCTTCACAAAGATGAATGCAATATTCCACCAAGACTAAAAACTGAATGCAATCTAAACTCTTCAAAATCTGATTACAAGACTTTATGCTTTAGCACTAATCGCTCCTTTCAAAGATAGATGATTTACAATAAATATGCATTCCTATTTCTATGACAACAACTATGATTAATGAAAGAGCCTAGACACCTAGACTGAAACACTTGATGTTCAGCTCAAGAGTGGGTCGATTCTCCTTCTAGACGCCTTGGTTGGGCCTAAGATGGCAGTGCCTAAACTTCCCTTGAACTAGCAATCATATCACAACAAACTCCAAATTTTTCCCTACTCTCCTTTGTGAAATCGAACTAGTATCATGCCTAAGTCATCCCTTCAACAAATGCAACAAATCATCTCTTCTCCTATAAAAATTGATTTTCCTTTTGAGTTGCCAATCTCACTATGAAATTTGGAAATGTATCACAATGAAGTTGTCCTTCCCAAACTCAAATTTGATTGCTCAAACTAGCAAATTATTCTTTCAAATTGAATCTCTATGCTACCAAATTTTTCCAAAGGCCATTAAATTTTGGATAATTGAACCAAGCAGAAATAAGCTCCCTCTCAAATGATATTGCAACAATACAATAGCTACCGCAAGCATCCAAATCTCAAAAACTAATTGCAACAATAAACCAGTTATTGCAATGATGAAGATGCGATAATAAACCATCTATCACATCAACTCAGCTAGGGCAATAATACATCAGCTATTGCATTTGTCAAATTAAGCACCTATAGAAACCCTGGATGGATTTCTCAACACTTCCAACTAGGGTTGATCTTTCACAACTAAACTTGGTTCTTTAGATTCTTCAAACCCTCAAGCAAGCAAAGCATTCAAGATTTCTTACCAAACTGGTAATGAGAAATGAATTCCAAATCAAGCATGCCCAAATGCTAAGCCAACAAATCCTTATAAAGATTTCTCCAAGACTTCCGAGAAGCTTCTAGAAATAATATTTTTATTAATTAAGTGAATTTATAATTTATTATTTTACTTTACTCACTTTATTAAATTAATTAAATATAAAGTCATCCTTAAGATATTAATTTATTAGAATAACTTTATAAATAATTAAATCTAATATTTAATTAAAACTAGCAATCACACCTTGGTGTGCAATGGGTATGTTGAAGAGGTGTGGAAGGTCAATTAGGAAAAAAATTGGGCTATTTTTTTTTGCATACATGAGGTAAATTGGTTGGCCAAGTATTTAACAAATTATATTGTTTGTGCAACAAAGGTCTCAATGGAGAAGTGATAGCTTCAAATCAACTATGCACCCTCTCATAAGGATTGAAACATGATTGAAACAAAACTTGTGAATGAGAAAGATAATCATGTAGTCACATAGTGTTATCTCAGGGTAAGTGTGTGGATCTGTGACACAATTTTGGCTCTTAAGATGCCACCTTTTTCTGAAATCAGCAAAATCTTATTTGCACGAGAAAATGAAGATAGTTACGCTCAAAATTTCAAGATGTGGTAGGAACAAAATTTGAAGTGCTCTGAGTCTAGTTTCTCAGCTACTAATTCTTTTTGAAATTAATGAAGATTAAGGGTCTCAAAAAGGGGGGGGTGGGAAAAACAAGTCCTATTTTTATCCAAAAAGACAACATAGCGCCTGAGGGCTCCCCCCTTTTTGATTAACTTTTTAAATTTAAAATCCAAATGGTGAGAGAATTAGCACAACACCATATAGTTTATCCTCATTCTTTTTAGATTTTTTTAATGAATATATAATATTTTATGATTTTTGATACACACATCGAAAAGGAAATTTGAGCATGCTCCCCCTAAATTTTTTGAAAGCTTCAAAAATTGAATTTTTTTCATCATGTGTAGAATGGATTCTAGTTTTAAAAAATGTATTTTGTTATACGTTTCGATGAACGAGTAAAAATCTATCCTAAAACTAGCACATGTTGATTTTTGACCAGAAAAAGAGGTATTTACAATAGAAGCTATGGATCAGAACCTTAACTGAATCAAAACAAATATATATATATATATATATATATAGATAGCTAAGAGAGAGGTTAACACTATCATAGGTTTTTTATAAACTTGCATTGAAAGACATGCAAACATGAAAGGGAGCACTGATGAAAATATGAGGAAATTTGGAAAATCCTATCAATTCACTCATCTAAAGTAGGTCATTTGGCGAGTGCCAAATTTGGAGCTCGCCAAATGGCACATCACATTTGCCGAGGACCAAATTTGGAGCTCGCCAAATGACACATCACATTTGGCTAGCGCCAAATTTGGAGCTCACCAAATGGCACATCACATTTGGCAAGCGCCAAATTTGGAGCTCACCAAATGGCACATCACATTTGGCAAGCACCAAATTTGGCGCTCCCCTCTCTTTGGTTGACCACTCTGATAATGTTGAGAGTGCGCAGTTTATGATCATAGATGGATACTTGGGGTTTTACCTTTCATACACTCTCTGCCTCATTACCCTAACTGGATAACTCTATCCCTTTGAAGTCTCTCTCTCTCTCAGGTCTCACTCCCTCCCATGCTACCTAAACTACACTCTCTCACTCCAATCCCCTCTCTCAGGTCTCATTCCCTCTCACCCTACCTAGATAAATCTATCTCACTCCAACCCCCTTTCTCCCTCTCCCTCTCTCTCTCTCCCCCTCTAGTCTTTTTGTCTCTCTCACTCCATCTCCCTCTCTTAGGTCGTTATCTTTCTCTCTCTGTCTCTCCCTCCTACCCCCTTGTTGAAAATGGAGGTAATTATGTAGCTTTAAAACTTGTAAAACTATTATATTGTAGATCTAATTAAGTGTTCTTTGTTACAATTTATTTGTATATGATTATCTGTTTAGATTCATTTTACCATTTGTAGAAGTAGATAGAAGATTGTAGAAGAATAAGACCAAAAGATAGAAGTGACACAACATATACCGTGGAGAAACCCTTTTGGGAAAAAACTCCACCACCAGGATCAATAGTGCTTGTATTATTTAACCTTAGAACAAGATTACAATAATTCTTTATCAATCCTTGCTTGAGATACTTCTTTTTCCTTCAACAATTCTTCTTCACAACTTGTAATAAACTCTAATAAAACTCTCTTCAACTTGCTGCAAGAAATAGACAATAATAAGCCTTGTAAACTCCAAAGAGTTTACAATTACGAAGTACAAAGATTATATCACAAAACCTATGCCTATTCATTGCAAGTAGAGTTCTTATGTGAAAAAAATGTCAAACCAAGTCCTTCATCAATTTGGGCGTCCAAAACTGAAGTCCTATGTCAATGTTGATTAAAAAGATATCTTGTAAGCTTTTCCTCAAAGTTTCCGCCCAAGAATGGACCCACTTAACTCAGCCTTATAAAATATCTTATCATACAAAAGTGTTAACTCCAAGATGCCAACTTGGGCACCCACGGTGTGTCCAAGTCTATCTATGTTAACTGAAACATATCTCTCCACCATTCATGCAAATATCATGCATGATTGATCATCCCCACTTAACTGAATGTATCACCTGTTATCTTTCATGCAACTCAAGTCATTAGTCATGCATTCCAAGTCAACTGAAGTCAACTAGCATTCAACTGAAACTAACTACATGCAACTGAAGATAACTGAACCATAACTAAACTTAACTGAATTGAATTGAATTGAACTGAACTGGACTAAACTGAATTGAACTAAACTTCATGCATGTAAACATCAATCCCTAACTTCTAGAATATTTACATACATTACTAAAGTTTTATCTTTCTTCAAACAGTTAACTTAACTCAAGGTGAGTTCCACCTCCCATGTGGGTGCCCCATGTGCTCCTATTTTGTAGGGGATCTTCTTGGCCATCCCCCACATGTTCCTATCATTTAGAATTCATTACAAATTCCAATTTACATGTTCATTTCATCTGAATTTAATCTCTTTCTAATCCTAGTGTTGGTGAACACTTCCCAAGGACTTAGGAGATACATGAAATAATGTTTGGGATTGCAATTAAATGGCATCCTATTCCCAACAATCTCCCACTTGACATTATACATTGTAATTATTATAAACAATGAATCATTATTATCAATCAAGTACATGAATCAAGGCCAATGGCCTTCCTGCATCAATTAATCAATCCATGCCAACTTCAAATGCAACCTGCATAAGCTGCAAGCAAATGATTAATAATAAAAACCAAGAGAACTTATATGTAGGAACTAGTTTCATAAGATAATCTGCAACATTAATCAAAGTGTCAACTTTCTCAATTAATACCTTCCCACTCAACCATTTCTCGCACAAAGTGATATTGAACATCAACATGCTTAGTACGAGCATGATACATAGGATTTTTGGCTAAACAAATAGCACTCTAACTATCACATTCAATTTTAACTTACTTTCAATTAAAACCAATACCTTTCCCAAGTCTTTGTAACCAAACTGCCTCTTTGGAGGCATGTGAAACCATTGAGTGTGTTGAACTCATGTCCAACCAAGGTGTAGGCTTCTAGGTCTTTACTATTGAAAAAGATTTTCTTACAAGTAACCATTCCAACATATATCTCTTACCATAAGAGAACTCAATCTTCACCTATTTCTCCAAGTATCCATGAGGACCTGTAACCAACCAATCCATGCCAGACTCCAAATGCAACATATCACTATCATGAGGTAATCAAGCAAATGATTAATGTACCCAATACATAAGAGAACTACACAAGATCAATGCCAAAGCTCCAATCATGAATCAAGAACATAAACATGACAACATGAACTAACCATCTCCTCCAAGGAGATCACATGCATCATAACATACATAAACATCCTAGTCTCAAGAGAACAAGTACCATGCCAAACTCTAAGCATGTATCAAGAGTAAACCATGACATAATAGCAACCACTCTAAACCAAGAAAAAACATATCCCCAATCACATGAAGATAACCTTACCAATGATGCATCCACGTCACTGACAACAACTCCCACTAAATCGTGGTACGAGCTATACATGGCATCATGACTACCATCCTCCTCATGAAGATCACTCTTTAACATCAAGCAAAAAGTTATCACTAACATTTTTACGTGAAATGATCAATGAATGATTACCGTCATCTGAGGATTCCTATGTAGAAGAATCAAAACTATTTTTCTTGTTCTTACAATCCTTCTTCACATGTCTCAATTTCCCATAGTTCCAACACTTTACCTTACTCCATCCTTCAGACTTACCCTTCCCTTCCTTGTCTCCCTTAGGTTCCTTTTTCTTAGGCCTACCTTTTAAAAAAAAGGCATCTTGGATTTCCATTTGACTTCCTCCTCATCTCCTCTGATATGAGAGTAGGAATTATATTATCCATCTTCGGATCTGCACCACTACCATTGATAGCAACAATTAGATTTTCCCAAGATTCTAGTAAAGAACAAAGTAACAAAATGCATTTATCTTCATCTTCTAGCTATACATCTATAGATGCTAACTGACTTACAATCAAATTAAAAGCATTCAAATGATTTGCAACATAATCACCATCTTTCATGTTTAAAGAATACAACTACCTTTTTAGATACAACTTATTAGTAAGACTTTTGGTTTGATAAATATCACCCATTCTCTTCCACAACTTATATGTGGTAGTTTCATCTGAAACATTCAAGAGAACAACATTAGCAAGACATAATCTTATGGTCCCTCTTGCCTTCTTATCAAGCTTAGCCCAATCCTCATTTGACATCGTTGTAGGTGACTTTGTCTTATTACCAACAACTAACCACTGATCTCTCTCTTCAAGGAGATCCTCCATTTTAAGTTTCTGCATCTCATAATTAGATCCATTGAATCTTTCAATATCTAAACGAGAATTAAAACTCATTGTAACAAACTTATTTTCCAAAATCAGCAATAACAAAATAGTAAAAGCTTCCACTACAACCAAAAAACCTTCAAAATTTTAAGAGAAAGGTGCCCCAAACTCTACCCCAACCGTTAGCTCTGATACCGAATGTTGAAAATGGAGGTAATTATGTAGCTTTAAAACTTGTAAAAATATTATACTATAGATCTAATTAAGTGTTCTTTGTTACAATTTCTTTGTATATGATTATCTGTTTAGATTCATTTTACTATTTGTAGAAGTAGATGGAAGATTGTAGAAGAATAAGACTAGAAGATAGAAGTGACACAACATATACTGTGGAGAAACCCTTTTGGTAAAAAACTCCACCACATAATCAATAGTGCTTGTATTATTTAACCTTAGAACAAGATTACAATAATTCTTTATCAATCCTTGCTTGAGATGCTTCTTTTTCCTTCAAAAATTCTTCTTCACAACTTGTAATAATCTCTGATAAAACTCTCTTCAACTTTATGCAATAAATAGACAATAACGAGCCTTGTAAACTCCAAAGAGTTTACAATTACAAAGCACAAAGCTTATCACACAAAACCTACGCCTATTCATTGCAAGTAGATTTCTTCCATGAAAAACAATGTCAAACCAAGTCCATCAATTTGGGCGTCCAAAACTGAATTCCTAACTCAACATTGATTACAAAGATATCTTGTAAGCTTCTCCTCAAAGTTGCCACCCAAGAATGGGCCCACTTAACTCAGCCTTATAAAATATCTTATCATGCAAAAGTGTTAACTCCAAGATGCTAACTTGGGCACCCAAGGAGGGTCCAAGTCAATCTATGTTAACTGAAACATATCTCTCCACCATTCATGCAAATATCATGCATGATTGATCATCCCCACTTAACTGAATGTATCACCTGTTATTTGTCATGCAACTCAAGTCATTAGTCATGCATTCCAAGTCAACTGAATTCAACTAGCATTCAACTAAAACTAACTAAATGCAACTGAAGATAACTGAACCATAACTGAACTAAACTAAACTGAACTGAACTTTATGCATGTAAACATCAATCCCTAACTTCTAGGATCTTTACATGCATTATTGAACTGTTATCTTTCTCCAAATAATTAACTTAACTCAAGGTGAGTTCCACCTTCCATATGGGTGCCCCATGTGCTCCTATTTTGTAAGAGCTCTTCTTGGGTGTCCCCACATGTTCCTATCATTTAGAATTAATTACAAATGTCAATTTACATGTTCATTTCATTCGAATTTAATCTATTTATAATCCCAGTGTTGGGAAACACTTTCTAAGGACTTAGGAGATACATGAAATAATGTTTAGGATTACAATTAAATGGCATTCTATCCCAACACCCCTCTCCCTCTCTTAGGTCTCTCACTCACTCCCTCTATCTCTCTCACACTCCCTCTCTCTCTCACTTCCTCTATCTATCTCCCCCCCTCTCTCTCTCACTCTCTCTCAAGTATCTTCCTCCCCCTCTCTCTCTCTCCTCTCTCTCTTAGGTATCTCCTCCCCCCTCTCTCTCACACACACACTCTCTCTCCCTCCTCTCTCCCACTCCCTCCTCTTATCTCTCTCTCCCAACCTCTCCCTCTCCCTCTCTCTAGGTCTCCCTCCCTACCTCTCTCTCTCTCTCAAGTCTTTCCCTCCTACTCCCTCTCTCTCTCTCTCTCTCCCTCTCTCTCCCTCTCTCTCAGGTCTCTCCTCCTACCCCTCTCCTCTCTTTGTCAAGTCTCCTCCTCTTAACCCCTCTCCTCTCATAGTCACTCTCTATCTCTCCCTCTCCCTCTCCCTCTCTCTCAAGTATCTCCTCCCACCTCTCCCTCTCTCGGGTCCTCTCTCTCTCCTCTATCTCCTCCACTCTCTGGGATCTCTCCTCCCAACTCTCTCTCCTCTCTCTCAAGTCTCTCCATCCTACCCCCTCCCACTCTCTTAGGTCTCTCTTTGTCTCTCTCACTCACTCCATCTATCTCTCTCCCACACCATCTCTCTCTCTCTCTCTCACTCCCTCTCTCTCTCTCTCCCTCTCTCTCAGGTATCTCCCCCCACCTTGTAGTGCCCCTCCATGATTCACCCTTTTATGGTGTTTATGTTAGATGCTTTTGGATTCATTTTATGTATCAGGTACTCTTTGCTTGTGGTTAGGAAATTCTATCATGACACTTGTTCAATATGTTACTATGCTAGGTGATGTAACACTCAAGAATTATTAAGATTTTAGGATTAGATAGGTTGTGTTTATTGTTTACGTCTATTGAAAGACCAAGAGTTACTTCCTTACGATTATATGTTACATGATGTATTAGGATATTAGCATACTAACCCTTGTTGAAGAGTTTATGCGTAAATGATCTAAGAGGTGTTAATGCTTTATGATTAGGATAACCTTGTTTAATGATTTTATTTAAGGATATGTTTAGATCATTGTCATGACTATGTGATGTTTCATGTTAGGACTTATCACGTGTGTTTTTAGATATGCTTATCATATTGATATATGCTTATGGATATTCTAATGACTAATGGAATAGTGATGTTAGATATTGATTAGTCTTTGATTATCTTGATGATGACTATGACATGTTTATGAATATGATAGAAACAGAATGAGTTACCTTATTTTGGAATGGTTTATGATTATTGGTGTTACGAGATGTTATCTAATATATTATATGATGCTTTTAAATTTTATTTAGGTGTGAAGGGAAGGATGTTGTATTTCTCACTTGTGAGAACCCTATGGTGTTTTGATTTCCTTTCACTAGGTATGTGATGATTATACATATGTGCGAAGACGTTTTGTGTGTTGCAGGTTTGTAGGTACTAGGCATCGACTCCACCTAGTCTCATAGGTTTGAGCATCCCTCTAATCCCAAAGGTAGTTGAGGAGATAACATTATGGCCCAAGTTATAACCTAGCCTGAGCCATTGTCCTCAATTAGGGACAATTATGTCTTGTGTGTGTGTCCACCTATTCGAGTTGTCGAAAGACAATGTACAAATCACCTTTCCTATGATGTGATGTGTTGGTAAAGTGTCGTTTTTAGTTTATGTGATTTTTGAGTTTATGTTTAATTTTGGTTTTGGATTTAATTTGTGAAAGTGTCATGATAATGACTTTGATTTATTTATGGGGTAAAGTTTGATTATTGATATTGCACATGTTTCGTTATTAAGACATATGTGATATAAGTAAATTATATATGCATATGTGTTTAATTATTATTATGTGAGTACATTTATTATTTGTAAATGTGATTTAATTATTAGTCTTTATGAGAGATTAATACATATGGGAATAAATTATCAATATATATATATATATATATATATGCATGTAGTTATTAGCGTGTATGTGAGTGAATTATTAATATATATGTGTGTGTGTGTGTGTGTTTTATTATAAATGTGAATTGAATATTAAAGTGTATGCAATTTAACTATTAATACATATATATGTAATTCAATAAATAATGTGTTTATGATGTGGGGATTATCATATTTAATATTTATTTATTTTTGTGAGGAGAAAATCATGTTTTAATTTATTAAATAATGTTTATTCATTGGGGGAGTTTGGCATGGGAAGTTAAGGTTTTGTGGGGACCGAATGAGTCAACCTGTGAGGGTTTTCATGGAATGTGAATCGACCAGGATGTCATGGATTGGGGTGATCACCCAAGCACCAGTGGTGTAGGAATTGTTGTTGGGAAGAAATTGGTAGAGCACTCCTCATAAGGGGAATCCGAGTTGGGGCATACGAGTTGGGAACTCGAGTTTTCTCAGCTCGGTGTGAAAACCCTGAAATCAGGGTGTTTGACCATTTTCAACATCATCCTATCGATGCCTGGGAATTAGAAAAATAGCTTATATAGGGGGGTATGTGTTCTCTTTTGGCCCAATCTACATAAGAGCCAAGTTGGGAATCGAGTTCAGGGGCTGATATGAGAATAGATCGACTTGGAGTGATGAGTCGATGGTTTTGTGGGAAGTTCTCATATTTGTGTGGGGAGAGGAAAATTTCTAGTTTTGGGGATTTGCTGTGAGATGGGGGTTTGAAGGTTAGCATGCATTTTTTTTTGGAGAATCGGAAAGAAGCTTTGATTTGAATGATGAATTCTTTAAGAAATTTGGTTATGCCCTTTGGGGAGATTGGATGATGCTTTGGATTTGTGTTCTAGAAGCGTGTTGTTGATGGATTTCATGCAAGGGTTGTGTCTTTGTTCATGTGATTGATTGTTGAGGATTGAAGCTACACGGCTGGAAGTTGTCTGTGCGGCTTCAACCCTTTTTTGCATGCCATTTCCGAGGTAGGTTTTTCTTATACAATTTGATTACTTCTAGTTTTAGTTTTATAAGCATTTGGAAAAGAGGGTTTTTCTGTAATTTCAATACATTTTTTGTTTGTTGGAAGAGATATGTTCTTGGTGATTGGAGATTGCTGCTACATGAGTGTGAATGGGTGTTTTCTCAAAGCAATTTTGAGGTGTACTTTATAATTTTATTTGAAAACCTTATCATTAAACCCTATAAATATGTCCTCACTCTGTATTCTTGTCAAATTGAACCCCTAGAATGTTAAGATTTTGATGTTTGAAGTTTTGATTGAGAAATGCCTCCTTGGGGGTCAACTATGTAATTTTAGGTGTCAACTATGCAACTTCTTGAAGAAATTGTGTGACTTGTCTGCAGAGTGTGTTTTCTAGCATGGTTTGTGTCTTTGTCCAATTCGGGGTTCTCTAGAGGCTGAGGATTGGTTTGGTGGTATGTTTTGATGCATTTTCCTCATGATGTTTGATTGGGTTGTTTTTTTGTACAATTTCCCTTCATATGCTTATTTCCAGAATGTTTTGTGTGTTTTGAGTTCATTTTGAGAAATCTAAGTTTGGCTCTTTGAAATGGGATGATTTGCAGTAGTTATGTGCAAGTTTCAGAATCTAAATTGAATGTGGAATGTATGTTGATTATCATGATAGTTTGGATGTATATGTGTTGTGAGTTAGTGGCTACTATTGGTTATGGTGGTGTTATGGTTGCATTTGCAAGAAGGTTGTTATATTGTTTTAATGAAGTTTTTCAATTCAATTTATGGGATCTCTGCTTAGAGATGAGATTGATATGATATATTATGGGTACCACAGATATCATGATGTGTTGTAATCCTTTTGTTGGACCCATAGGTTAGTGGTATCTAGGTGCAAGTTAGGGGGAGTGGCTCTCAAGTGGGAGTTGGGGCCCACATGTGGCTGCCAGGATAACCCCTTGAGAGTTGGACTAAACAAATGATAACATCTAATTAATTAATCTTGGGATGGGATTTTAGACATATTAATAAGATAATTGTTGTTGCCCCACTCATAGCCTAGAGTGATAGTACAGGCTCAGGATGAGTTGGGAAGGACGTTAGGGGTGTCGGGGCCAAGGTGGCTGCCAGGAGATCCTCGTTGGCATGACTAGACAGCCTTGTCCCCTTGAAAGGATGATGTAGTTCTACATGGGTATCACTTGGGGGCCAAGGTCTGGAGTTAGTAAAGGGTTCAGACTGCTAGGATAACCCATGACGATACCATGTAATGACACTCTTCCCTAGTTGTACCCTAGTACCCTATCCTATATGGTGAAGCCTTTGGAAGTCATGTGTTTGTGGTTAAGCCTTGTAATGTTGAAGGTCTTGAGTTTCATTATTTAATCATGCTTCTTGTGGTCATTCTTGAAAGTTTGGTGTTTGCCACTTATTTCCTTGTTTTCCTCTGTGTGTGGGGCCTAATGTTATCTCCTAGAATGGGGGGTGGACCTCTAGGTTCCACATGGTTGGGTGGTAATTTCCAATCATTGGCTTGGTGATTTAGTTCATGCTCTTTGTAGATGTTCTTCCTCCTATTGCATTTCAGAGATTTGACTTTGATGTTGATGCACCTTTCGTTGGATATGTATACTTCATGTATCTTGAGAAAGTGTATCTATCAAATGTGTATTCTATGTATGTTATAACATTCCTTATGAAGAAGTTGTATTTGAAATGATGTAATCTTTGATAATGTATACCCTTTCTTATTTATGTAATGTGATAGTTATCATAAGAATGACGATGTATTTTGCTTTAAAGGAAATTAGAGATAATTGTAAAATTGTAAATGTAGCTTTTTATGAACTATGCATTAGATTGGATTATTCGTGATTTCATGTAATTTGGGAAATGTAGTCTAGTTTTATTGTGACATTAAGAAATGGGTTTAATAGGACTTGTGAATAGAATATGGTAGAAATCTTATATTTCGTAATGAATAAATAAAGAATAAATCATTAGAGTGAAACCATAAAAAACCTTATGTGAATGTATCTATGTGTTTTGTTAGTGGGAAATGCCTTCATTAGGAACCTTGAATTGTGATTAAAGGAACTTAATGATACACGTTATAGATCACATAACTTAATGAAGTTGAAGATGGTCATGTGTTTCATTTATGCAATTACCCATAGTAACTAAGGTAATTTATGGTTAGAAAATGAAAATGAACATAAACCATAGTTAAGGTTAGCTAACTCATGGTTACAAAATCATGCATTTTGAACTAAAGGAACTAATTGAATTGAAACTATAATTAATATTGAATAAGTCTTGTTTAATGATAACTTGCATTGAAAGAAATTTAAACTGAAACAATAAAACTAATGAACCTAAGGCATTAATGTAAACAATACTAACAAAAAGAATTAAACCTTTACCATTAGGATAATGTTAGATTTAATTAATGCAATCTGGTTTCTAGAGTAGTATGTTGTCAAGTAACGACGTTGGGGACCCATAGAGGAATAGTGAATTAGAATTTGTCTCTGAAAAATGTTGCAATAAACTTTGTCATAGAATCTAAACAATAACAACTCAAGCTCCATCAAAACAGTTAGGATGCTAGTTGATTAATGCTTTTGTTTCAAAAACAAAATTTTCTATGCATTCTTATAGCTTTAGTGTTTAATCCTCTAGGGTCCTTGGCGGGGTGTTACATCTAGTATCAGAGCCTAGGTTCATGCACTGGGTACTCTGGATACATGCGGGCCCATTATGCGAGATAGTAGTGTAACTTTAATAGTTAACCTTTGTAGCTTTTCTTTTTTTAGTTTTCCTGGTTGTGCATTCCCTAGACCTTACCTTATATTTGTTCGTGCTTGTACTCTTTCTCTCTTCTCTCTAGAAATTATATCTATGTGCATTATGTGTATTCATATTTTGTGCCTATCCTTTTGATGTGAGCAATTGTTATATGATGCTATGTGATATTTGATTCTCTTGTAGTTTTTTTTTGGTACTTGTTGAATGCTAAGGATGGTGTTGAGTGTGTGACTGATCATCTTGCATGTATTCCCTTAAATTATCTTACCATGAATGCTCATACAACCAACTTTATTACAAAGAAGTAGTATGTTACTTTCCTTATAAATAGTAGGATAATGTGCTTGTGCTCCACATAATAATTTGACTTAGAATATATCATGGTGCATATGCGAACAATTTGCTTAGTGTACATATATTAGTTGAATGATTTTTTTCTCTCTTTCCTCTTTCTTTTCCAAATTTGGTATATATATAGTATTGGAGTTTGCACATTTAAGAGTATGTAGTACAAAGATGCATTGTAGATAGTGATGTTATGTCTGGAAAATTTGATCATTCTTGTGTGATCTTACTTAATTGGCATACATATGCATTGGTTAATTGACAACTCTCCCTCTCTCTTCTCTCTTTAGTTGAAAATTAGATTCATAAGGACACTACTTAGGAATTTTTTAGACATCAATAGAGGCATTGAATGCTTAGTAAGGAATAAAAAATTGAATTGCACAAAAAGAAAATGCTTGTTAGAATGGAAATTTTGTATATGGGAGTTCATGCATTGCATCTAGGACTCTATTTTTAAAAGTAAGCAAGTAGAACATCTTCACATGGATAGTATAGGAAATTCTTATGAAATAATGGATTAACAAACCATGTTATAGGATAGGTGTTGAATAGGGAAAAGGTGGTACTGCTTGTAAAGTGTGCTTAGAAATTTTTAAATCATTCCTTCATGTCCCTATTTGATTTTTAAATATGGATGTTTTAGCTCTATAAGAGATCTGTGTGGTTCGATGTAATGTATAAATGTTGCAGTGATGAATGAATAGGCTAAGTAATGGTATTATTTTCTTACCTTATTTGAATTCCAAAGGATGTGTGTGTTCTCAATAAGTTTTAGTAGGAATGAATAATAATGAGGTAAATGATGTTGTAGTATGAGGAACATGTCTTTAGCTGCTAGAAAATTTATAAGCTTTTAAATGTTTAAATCAGAATGTTGATAGGAAATAAGTTGATGTGATATATGTTTGAAAATTAGTGTGATGATACATTTAAGGGAAATATACAAATAGGGTTGTAGTAGTTAATTTCGCAAGAAGATAAGTGAGTGGATTTGTTTAATATGTGTTAGGAAATTATCATAGGTAATATGAGTGATTATAATTCAGTATTGCTATTAAGTCTTGTTTATAAATCAAGTAATGAGGTTTTCCTAATGAAAATAATGATGTGACTAAAATTTTTTCTTGCTAATGTGCATGTCTTGTACTTGAGTTTTGGGTGAGGAACTGGATGGCTAAATTGTTTTGTGGCATTATGAAGAGCATTCTATTTGTCTGCATCCTATGCATTGTGCATTGTGAATGATATGGTGTAGTAGTGACTCATAAATAGAGAATCTAAAATTAGTTTTCATTATATTTATGATCTTGTGAATGAGATATAAGAATGAACTTTGGATAAGTGCTAAGTGTATACCTTGTGTGGGTGTGAAATACTGTATTTCTCTCTCTCTCTCTCTCTCTCTCTCTCTCTCTCTCTCTCTCTCTCTCTCTCTCTCTCTCTCTCTCTCTCTCTCTCTCTCTTGTATATGTTCTTAACATAAATAATGACTTCATGAACTCTAGTGTGTAAGGAAAATATTGTATTGCATTAAAAAGATAGTAAATGAATGTAAGAAAGTAGGAAACGATGATTGTTTGATTGGTGTCCAAATTTTCTTAAGAGAAATGTATTTATAACCCAATGGCCTAATGTGTATGGTGTTCAATCTCTAGCGCACTTAGGACAATGTGGTATTAGGTGTCGTGTAGTGGTTACTCCCTTTCATGTGGCTGAAATTAGTCACCTCATTTTATGGTTATGTTTGGTATGGCATTTTTCCAAGATATCTTTAGATTTGTGTTTTGTAGTGTTGAGGGCTAGCACAATTTCTTTTGATTTTCTTATGCTAGGATTGGCCACCGAACTCTTTTCTTTTCATTTATTTTGTGACATTTGTCATGTTTTATTCATTATGAGTGTTGAATTGCCAACATTTTTTCATGATTTAATGTTGAAATTGATCATTTATCCTCTTGGGTATTCTTTTCAATCTCTTTTGGTGGTCATTCCAAATTTTTGGTATTGTTGGCCCTAGTTTTAGTCGCTAAGTGTTGTTTCTATCAAGTTCAATATGAACTTTTGATAGTGTTTTAAGGGAGAATACCACAGAGTTTGGAGCCAATCATGTTGGGTAGCTCGATGGTATAATGCAGATTTGAATAAATGAAATGTGCTTTCATGATGAGATGCATTTGTAACCTTTTGATCATATGGGATGCTAGAGAACAGTGTGTTTGAAATAAAGAATTCCACATAATATGTGATAGTTAGATGATAATGAACTATAGATTCTTTCGACAAATGATCATATAAGTTTTGTAGAACTAATTAATATGAATGCCAGTGTGGATTTTATTTGAATATAGTGCGCATTAGAAGTTATAAACATGTGTTGATATTATTTTTCTTTCTTCTTGGTTGAGACTTAATTACTACACTTTAAGTTTAGTGTGTTACATGAGAATGTTGATATGTTTCATACACCATGCATCTTGTAATCATAATGAATTATGGTTTGGGATGTTGTAGGATATATTAATTGTAATTAGGTTGGAGAGCTTGTTTCAAACCTTCACTTCCCTTAGTAATGAAGAGGAGTGTGTTTGAGAAAATGTTGTTTAGTGTAAGATTAGCAGTTTTTATTGCTTATATAGATGATAGGATAGGATTGACATGCTCGAATAGAGTAAGTTATTGTATTTTATGTTTTATGGATGCCCACTTTGTAATGAGAATGTTGAATGAAAATATTACCTTGCAAGGATGTTTATTGGAGTGGTAGCTTTTGGTAGGTGTTTGAGTGAATTGGTGTGTTTAATGTAATTATTGGAAAGGGATGTATCTTGTTGTATCATTTACGGAATGTATTCATTATGAAAATTGTTTGACGTAAGGAAATATTTGCTAATATTATCTTACTTTAGGAATTAGGAAAAAGAAGAAAATGAGTAGGTTAGAACATTTTTACCTATTGATGAACTCTAATCATAGGTAAGTTAGTTATGTTGCTTGTATTTACATTAAAGGAAAGGTAAATGTGGTATTATTTAATAAATTTTCAGACTAATGTGTGTATGTTTCATTCTAACCTTGCGACTTCTAGGAGTAAGTCGAATCTTAGGGGAAGAGAATATAGTGACCCTCCATGATTCACCCTTTTATGATGTTTATGTTAGATGCTTGTGGATTCATTTTATGTCTTAGGTACTCTTTGCTTGTGGTTAGGACATTCTATAATGACACTTGTTCAGTATGTTACTATATGTTAGGTGATGTAATAATCAAGACTTATTAAGATGTTAGGATTCTAGATGGGTTGTGTTTATCGTTTACGTTTATCGAAAGACCAAGAGTTACTTCCTTACGATTATATGTTAGATGATGTATTAGGATATTAGCATACTAAACCTTGTTGATAACTTTATGCGTAAATGATCTAAGGGGTGTAAATGCTTTATGATTATGATAACCCTATTTAATGATTTTATTTAAGGATATTTGAAGAAGTACTAACCTTTAATAATGACATGTTTAGATCATTTTCATGACTATGTGTGATGTTTCATGTTAGGACTTATCACGTGTGTTTTTAGATATGCTTATCATATTGATATATGCTTATGGATATTCTAATGACTAATGGAATAGTGATGTTAGATGTTGATTAGTCTTTGATTATCTTGATGATGACTATGAAATGTTTATGAATATGCTAGAAATAGAATGTGTTACCTTATTTTGGAATGGTTTATGATTATTGGTCCTACAAGATGTTATCTGATATATTATATGATGCTTTTAAATTTTATTTAGGTGTCAAGGGAAGGATGTTGTATTTATCACTTGCGAGAACCCTGCAATGTTTTGATTTCCTTTCACTAGGTATGTGATGATTATATATATGTGCGAAGACATTTTGTGTGATGCAGGTTTGCAGGTACTAGGCATTGACTCCACCCGGTCTCACAAGTCTAAGAGTACCTCTAATCTCAATGGTGGTTTAGGAGATAACATTCTTGCCCAAATTATACCCTAGCCTAAGCCACTATCCTTAATTAGGGACAATTATGTCTTGTGTGTGTGTCCACCTATTCGAGTTGTTGAAAGACAATGTTCGAATTACCTTTCATGTGATGTGATGTGTTGGTAAAGTGTTGTTTTCATTTTATGTGATTTGTGAGTTTATGTTTAATTTTGGTTTTGGATTTAATTTGTGAAAGTGTCATGATAATGACTTTGATTTATTTATGGGGTAAAGTTTGATTATTGATATTGCACATGTGTCGTTATTAAGACATATGTGATATGAGTAATTATATATGCATATGTGTTTAATTATTATTATGTGAGTGCAATTATTATTTGAAAATGTGATTTAATTATTAGTGTTATGAGAGATTAATACGCATGGGAATAAATTATCAATATATATGCATGTAGTTATTAGCGTGTATGTGAGTGAATTATTAATATATGTATGTGTTTTATTATAAATGTGAATTGAATATTAAAGTGTATGTGATTTAACTATTAATACATATATATATATATATGTAATTCAATTAATAATATTTTTATGATGTGAGGATTATCATAGTTAATTTTTATTTTTTCTGAGGAGAAAATCATGTTTTAATTTATTAAATAATGTTTATTCATTGGGGGAGTTTGGCAAGGGAAGTTATGGTTTTGTGGGAACCGAATGAGTCCACGTGTGAGTTTTCGTGGAATGTGAATCAATCAGGACGCCATGGATTGGGGTGATCACCCAAGCACCAGTGGTGAATGAATCAGTGTTGGGAACAAATTAGTAGAGCGCTCCTCACAAGGGGAATTCAAGTTGGGAACTTGAGTGTGCCCAGCTCGGTGCGAAAACCCTAAAATTGGGGTGTTTGACCATTTTTCAGCGTCATCCTATCAATGTTTGGGAATCAGAAAAATAGCTTATATAGCGGGGTATGTGTTCTCTTTTGGCCCAGTCCGCATAAGAACCGAGTTGGGAATCAAGTCTGAGGGGCTGATATGAGCACATATCGACTTGGAGTGATGAGTTGATGGTTTGGTGTGGGGAGAGGAAAATTTCTAGTTTTGGGGATTTGCTGTGAGATGGGGGTTTGAAGGTTATTATGCATTTTTATTTGGAGAATCAAGAAGAAGATTTGATTTGCATGATGAATTATTTGAAGAAATTTGGTTCTACCCTTTGGGGAGATTGGGTGAAGCTTTGGATTTGTGTTATGGAAGCGTGTTGGTGATGGATTTCATGCAAAGGTTGTGTTTATGTTTGTGTGATTGATTGTTGAGGATTGAAGCTACATGGCTGGAAGTTGTCTATGCAGCTTCAACCATTTTCTGTATGCCATTTTCTTCTTTTCAAGGTAGGTTTTTCTTATACAATTTGATTACTTATAGTTTTAATTTGATAAGCATTTGGAAAAGAGGGTTTGTTTGTAATTTCAATAAAAAAAATTTCTAGAAGAGATCTATTCTTGGTGATTGGAGATTGTTGCTACATGAGTGTGAATGGGTGTTTTCTCAAAGCAATTTTGAGGTGTACTCTGTAATTTTATTTGAAAACCTTGTCATTAAACCTTGTAAGTATGTCCTCACTTTGTATTCTTGTCAAATTGAACCCTTGGAATGTTAAGATTTTGTTGTTTGATGTTTTGATTGAGAAATGCCTCCCCGGGGGGTCAACTGTGTAGTTTTGGGTGTCAACTATGCAGTTTCTTGAGGCAACTACATGACTTGTCTATAGAATGTGTTTTCTAGCCCGATTTGTGTCTTTTGCTAGTTCGGGATTCTTTAGAGGCTAAGGATTGGTTTAGGGGCCTTTTTTGATGCATTTTTCTCATGATGTTTGATTGGGTTTGTTAGCTCTCAAAAACGCAGGCAAGATGCCTCAAGAGGCTGCCAATCTCTTGATACGCTTCAGGGTAATAGACAAGGTCAAATGAATTAAACCTTCTACTCTTCAGGTGTTGCCAGACCTAGGCAGGTGTACCTATTTGAATGAAGCAGACTTGACTTATGATTATCTTTCTTGCACAATGATTTGTCCATAATGGCAGATGGGAGTGAACAAATGAAATCAAACTTGATAGCAATAGCACTATTCTGATCTAGATCCTAAAATTTTGAATTAACAGATATAAAGAAATTGAATGAGTTCAAAATGATGAAATACAGAGACCAGTGCCTTATTGGGTATGCGGAGTCAAATGAGATCAGGATGAGCAACACTTCTCTAGAGAAAACTCAAATTATCTGGCATATACTCTGTTTACAACTTGTATAAACATGCAATTCTGTAATTACTAAGCTCTACTTGAATAATCCAAATGATTTTTTCTGATTACTATGATTAACTAAAAGGATTTAGTCTTTACTTGAAAGAACCAATCAATCAATCACACAAGTACAACAAATGTGCACTGATAAATTGAATACAAACTTGTTATATCAATTTAAACAATCAGAAAGAATCCATCTTGGAGACAACTTAGCAATACTTTCATTAGATTCAACAAATAATTGGCATCAGAAAAATGCAGCAACATCAACTGATTTTCATAAATACCTCCATTATGAAATCATGCAACAATAGTCTCTGATCTGATAACTTTATTCTAATGTATCTACTTGCAGTGTATTGAAATCTAATAGCTAGTCCTCCAATTACAATCACAGGATGCCTATTTATACACTAGTATTAGGAAGATATATTAAATTGAGATCTCAAGTCGGCCCACCACAGAATTTGGGTTCTAATCATGTCGGCCTGCAACGGTTCTTAAACATCAACTTGTCAGCCACAAGATTTTTATTTCTGTTGTTCACCAATGAAACAGTCAGTGGGACAATGCAGTAGCTATGCAGAAGGCAATTCACTCGTCAATCACTCTGTTTGTATTTCACTTTCGCTATGACTTCATCCGAGTCGGTGAGACATCATTCAAATCCCTTTATGCCTTACCGATATGCTTCATACCACATGTAGATCGCTATATCATTCTGTTCGTCACACCGAAGTCACGGAGTATTCTTATGTTCCTTCGTTGTAACACTGTGATATCAAGGAGACAACATAGAAAACCCACTATGTCAGGCCGAAGGTCATTTATCATTTCCAAGTTGCCAAGACATAAGAATTCTTTCACCGAACTGCACCTTTCATTTCACCCGCTTCGCTATAGCTTTTAGATATCGGGGAGACCTTATGTAGATCATTTTAAGTTTCACTAAGAGCCTCCCGTCTAACACATATGTCGTTGTGACAAACCATTTTTCATGCCGAAAAAGTTAGCTCTGCTTTCCATTTGGTGAGACCCCAGGCACCTCGCCAAGACCACACACCAAAACAAATAGGTCACACCGAGCAGTTATGTTTTGTTCTATTCACTTTTGCCAAGACATTTTGGCTTTCTCACCGATAGAGTCCTCATCGTGTTATCGGCGAGACCAAAGGTCACTCGCCAAGACATTCCTTCGAAATCCCTAACTCTCACCGAGATGTATCTTTTAGTTTTGTGTATCGGCGAGACCTATTGATGTCGGGGAAACCTCATGTAGAGTTCTCTTGTTTCACCGAAAGTCACCCCGACCTAGCCTTTTGTTCACCAAGAGAAAACAGATCTCACACCAAAAGCCATCTAAAAGAACCCTTATGTTCCGTCGGTGAGACATGTGTACTTCGCCATGACCCTCTGCCGAAGCTCCCCATGTTTGGCCGAAACAAAACCCCATATGTCATTCGGCGAGACACCACAAATCTTATGCTGACAAAATCCACATATGTCTCATTGGTGAGACCCTCCTGCATTCACCAAGACTTACTCCAAACCCACCATAGTCTCATTGAAAACCACTTGAAATAAATTCCATGTGTAAGGTCGGCGAGACCGAAGGTCACTCGCCAAGACCTTACAACGATAGCCATATCTCTCACCGAGCTTGATCCTTTAGTTGCCGGTCGGTGTAACAAAATGAAATCGCTATGACATAACGCCGATACCGCCAAGCTCACACTGATGAACCTCCATATACTTAGTCAGGGAGACATATTGAATTCAGTAAGACACTACCCCGATGGCCAAAACTCATGCCGATAGATGCTTCCACAGTCGCCAAAACAACATGAATGTTACGCTAATAGCCAACCACAGATGAATGTCGGTCACTGTAACAAAACAAAAGTCTTGTCGAAACACCTGCAACAAACAAATGTTAATGCACAAGCAACATGGGTCAAGGAGACAGTAAAGGACCTATGCCGATAGGTTCAGCAAGATGGAAAATGCACAACCCAATGGATTCTATAGGGAAATATGGGCAAAATACAAGTAAAAATATCACGAGATGAGAAAAATGCCTATAGAAGGACCCATATGGAGACTCAGAGGGTATGAAAGATATGCAAAATCATCAAATTTTAACAATTCCAACAGGGTTGTTTTGTGTACAATTTCCCCTTCATATGCTCATTTGTAGAATGTTTCATGTGTTTTGAGTTTGTTTTGAGAAATCTAAGTTTGGCTCTCTTAAATCGGATGATTTTTAGTCATTATGTACAAGTTTCAAAATCCTCTAGGGTCCCTGGTAGGGCATTATAATAAAACTATCTCTATCTCTCTCTATCTCTATCTCTCTCTCTCACTCCCTCCATCTCTCTCCCATCCCTCTATCTTGGGAACTCCCTCTCCTTCCCACTCCCTCTCCCTCTCTCAAGTCTCTCTCTCTCACTCCTTGTATCTCTCCCATCCCTCTATCCCCCACTCCCTCTCTCTCCTACACTCTCAGGTCTCTCCCTCCCACCCCCTCTCTCCCACTTTGTCTCCCTCTCCCTCTTTTTCAAGTCTCTACCTCACACCCTCTCTCCCTCTCCCTCTCTCTTAGGTTTCTCCCTCCCACTCCTCTCCCTCCCTCCCTCTCTCTCAAGTCTCTCGATCCTACCCCCCCGCTCTCTCTTTCTCTCTCACTCACTCCCTCTATCTCTCCCCATCTCTCTCTCTCCCTCTCTTAGGTAGATCTCCTCCCACTTCTTCACTCTCCCTCTCTTAGGTATCTCCATCCCACTTAGTCTCCCTCTCCCTCTTTTTGTGGTCTCTCTCCCACTTCTCTCCTCCTCCCTCTCTCTCCAGTCTCTCCCTTCCTACTCCTCCTCCTGTGTCCCTCTCACTTATCTCACTCCACTTATCGCTTCTCCCACTCCTCTATCTCACTCTATCTCTCCCATTCCTCTATCTCCCACTATTTTCTCCTTCCTCCTCTTCCACCTCTCTGTAGGAGGGAGAGAGACTGAGAGAGAGAGGGAGTGAGAGAGAGAAAGAGAAAGAGGGTTGAGGGTTTAGGGTTGATTGTTCAATGTTGAGTGTTTAAGGGTTGAGGGTATAGGGTTGAGGTTAGAGGGTATTGGTTGAGGGTGGAGGGTAGAGGGTTTAAGGGTTTAGGGTTGAGGGTTTAGGGTTTACAATTGAGTGTTTAAGGGTTTAAGGGTTCAGGGTATAGGGTTGAGGGATTAGGGTAGAGAGGGAGGAATGGATGGAGGGAGAGATGGAGGGAGAAGTGAGATAGAGAGAAGGAGAGAAGAGGAGGGAGGGACAAAGATAGATGAGGGTCGAGGATCCAATGTTTAGGTTAGAGGCTTGACAATTGAGGGCATAGGTTTGAGGACCTATAGGGTTGATAGTTTAGGGTAGAGAGAGAGAGAGGGAGAGGATTTAGGGTAGAGGGTTAAGGGTAGAGGGTAGAGGGTTTAAGAGTTAAGGGTAGAGGGTAGAGGGTTAAGGGTAGAAGGGAGAGAAATAGAGGGAGTGAATAAGAGAGAGAGAGACCTAAGAGTAGGAAAAAGGGTAGGTCGCGTGAGATACTGGAGAGAGAGAGAGAGGGAGTGAGAGAGAGAGAGAGGGTTGAGGGATTAGGGTAGAGGGTTATGGGTAGAGGGTAGAGGGTTTAGGTTTTAGGGTTTAAGGGTTGAGGGTAGAGGGTAGAGGGTTGATAGATTAAGGGTTGAGGGTTGATGGATTAGGGTATAGAGTTGAGGGTTTAGGGTTGATGGTTTACAGTTTAAGGGTTGAGGGTTTACAGTTTAAGGGTTGAGGGTTTACGGTTTAAGAGTTGAGGGTTTAAGGGTTTAGGGTTTAGGGTATAGGGTTTAATGTTTATACCTGGGTGCAGAGGGCTTTAAGGGTTAAGGGTAGAGGGTAGATGGCTGAGGGTTAAGGGGTTTACCGGGTTGAGGGTTGAGGGCTGAGGGTGGAGGGCAGAGGTAGAGGGTTTAGGTTTAGGCCTAGGGATTACAAGGTATAGGGCTTCTTTAGGGTTTAGGGATTACAGTTCACGGTTTAAGGGTAGAGGGTGTAAGGTTGACAAAGAGAGGGGGGGATTGAGGGTTTAAGGGTTGAAGGTTAAGGGTAGAGGGTTGATGGTAGAGGGTAGAGGGTAGAGAGTAGAGGGTAGAGAGAGAGAGAGAGAGTTGAAAGTTTTTGGGTAGAGGGTAGAGGGTCGAGAGAGAGAGAGAGGGTTGAGGGTTTTAGGGTAGAGGGTAGACGGTTTAAGGGTTAAGGGTTAAGGGTAGAGGGTTTAGGGTTTAGGGTTTAGGGTTTACATTTTATGGTTTAAGGGTAGTGGGTGTAGGGTTGAGAGAGAGAGAGGGGAGGGTTGAGGGTTTAAGGGTTTTAGGATTTAAGGGTTGAGGGTTGAGGGTTGAGGGTTGAGGGTAGAGGGTAGAGAGAGAGAGGGTTGAGGGATTTAGGGTAGAGGGTAGAGGGTTAAGGGTTAAGGGTAGAGGATAGACAATTTAAGGTTTTAGGGTTAAGGGTTGAGGGTTTAGGGTTTAGGGATTGTAGTTTATGGTTTAAGGGTAGAGGGTGTAGGGTTGAGAGAGAGAGAGGGGCGTGGTTGAGGGTTTAAGGGATGAGGGTAGAGGGTTGAGGGTTGAGAGAGACATAGACAAAGGGTTGAGGGTTTTAGGGTTGAGGGTAGAGGGTAGAGAGTTAAGGGTAGAGGGTAGAGAGTTTAAGAGTTTAGGGTTTACAGTTTATAGTTTAAGGGTTGAGGGTTTAAAGGTTTAGGGTTTAAGGGTAGAGGGTAGAGGGTTGAGGTTTGAGGGTAGAGGGTTGAGGGTAGAGGGTTAAGGGTAGAAGGTAGAGGGTTTAATGGTTTACGGTTTACGGTTTACGGTTTAAGGGTAGAGGGTGTAGGGTTGAGAGAGAGGGGTGGTTGAGGGTTTTAGGGTTTTAGGGTTTAAGGTTTGAGGGTAGAGGGTTATGGCAGAGGTAGAGGCAGAGAGAGAGGCTGAGGGCTTCATGGGCTGAGGGCTGAGGGCTGAGGGTTGAGTGGCATGGCATTTGAGACAAAGAGATAGAGAGAGAGGGGGTTGATGGTTTAAGGGTTAAGGGTAGAGGGTAGAGGGTTTAGGGATTACAATTTATAGTTTAAGGGTAGAGGGTGTAGGGTTGATAGAGAGAGGGGAGTTTAGGGTTGAGGGTAGAGGGTAGAGAGTTAAGGGTAGAAGATAAAGGGTTTAAGGGTTTACAATTTATGATTTAAGGGTTTAGGGTTTAGTGTTTAAGGGTAGAGGGTTTAGGGGTTTAGGGTTTAAGGGTTAAGGGTAGAGGGTAGAGGGTTCAGGGTTCAAGGTTTTAGGGTTGAGGGTTTACGATTTAAGGGTTGAGGGTTGAGGGTAGAGGATTTAAGGGTTTAGGGTTGAGGGTTTAGGTCTCTCATCCCTCTATCTCCCACTCCCTCTCTTAGGTCTTCCCACCCTAGCTAAATAACTCTCTCCCTCTCAAGTATCTCTCTCTCTCTCTCAGGTCTCACCCCCTCCCACGCTACCTAGACTAATCTGTCTCACTCCAATCCCATCTCTCACACTCCCTCTCTGTCAGGTCTCACATACCTCCCACCCTACATAGACAAATCTATTTCACTCCAACCCCATCTCCCACACGCCCTCTCTCTCTCCCCTTTTGTTCTTTTTGTATCTCTCAGGTCTCATCCCTCCCAATCCCTCTCTCGTTGTCAGGTCTTTCCCCCCACCCTAACTAGATAACTCTCTATCCCTCTCAAGTCTCTATTGCTCTCAGGTCTCAGTCCCTACCATGCTACCTAGACTAATCTCTCTCACTCCTATCCTCTCCCTCTATCTCAAGTCTCACTCCCTTACTCTCTATATTGTGAAAACATTTCAAAGCAACAAATTTGGTGCTCGCCAAATTTGGCGAGTGCCAAATGTGTTTTACCTTGAAACGGTAAAATAGAGGTTGACCCCATGATTTAGGTCCACATGCTTCTACATTTGTCTGGTTCAACACTTTATCTGACTCAAAAACACCTTTTTTATGTAGTTGACTCCCTGTTGTACCAATATATGCTTGATCCATCACCTTTTTACCACCAATTTGCATGCTATACAACATAGAAGAAGACATTTTGAAGTTTCTACGTCATTTTACATTATCTCAGGTAATATATTCATTTTGGTAAATTGAAATGTTTATATTAAGTATATTTGTTTGTTTTTGACAATATAAACTAAATTTCTTTAATGATTTTATTAATCATAACAATTGGACATAGAATTCAACATTAAATTAAATGAGATTTGCATAGAAAATTTTAATTTTTATGAGTTTGAAGAAAAAAATTGAAAAACATGACATAATTTAGATGAATTCATGTTTAAAATTATATAAACGACATCAAATTAACACAAAATTGCTCATGAATTCTATTTGCATTGCTTATAGTAGTCCATTTCCAGCATGGCTAGTGGAATTCACTCTATTTCATTTTAGGTAGATGTTTATATTGGTTTTTTTTGTTTTGTTTTGACAACTTTTAGACCATTCATTTGATGATTTTATTAATCTTCATTGTTACACATAGAATTCAACATTAAATTAGATGGATGTTGCATGTAAAAGTTTAATTTTTAGGAGCTTGAAGATATAAAATGGAAAACATGACATAATAGATTCAAATTCATTATTAGTGATGGTTGTGTGAAATCTTTTATTTTCAACTAATTTGGAAAACCTAAGAGCTTTCATCAATGTTAATGCAAGTTTCCATTAATTTTTTTTGTGCCATAAAAAATTCACCTTCATCATGTGCTTAGATAAATTCAAGTGACTTGAAAATTTTGGTTTAATGCAATTTTCCATTCATTCATACCATTTACCTTTCTAAGAAATAAAAAAGGGAAAATTTTGTGCAATTGAAAATGCTTTTTGTCTTTCTAAGTTACCTCATTGCCAAATAAATAGTGAATAATTCCAAGATATAGCATCGCAAAACCTTCTTTGAATTCATGTTCTTCATGACTTGGTTGACAATCACAATGTGGTTTTTACAACAATAAGCACAATAATCTCTAGTTTCCAAAGGTGGTAGAAACTTATACCCTAGGTTTGACACAAGTATTTTCTCCTAAGCACTTTTCCACACTCCAAATACTCCCCTCAAACCCTTCTTAACATTGATCAACACTTACATGAAGCAATTTTGTACAAATCCCACAAAGTACTAGGTATTACACAGTATAGTTGCAAAAAGAAACAAATTGTCCTCAATAACTCACATAAAATGATGATTTAGCAACCCTTCTTTTTTTAGCACATTCATATAGGCTACAAAAAATTAGTACCAAGTTTCCTATATTTTCGCCAGATGCATCAAAAGTTATGGGTTTTTCGAAGCTCTCTATAAACCCTAGGTTGGGGAAAATAATGTTTGATAAGATATGTAATATTTGATAAGTCACATTAGTTATGCAATGTAAAGTAATGCTTTGAGTTTTAAAGATATGCAATGCAATGTAATCAACGATATCAATATGTTTCATAAAATGCTTGGCGTGTTTCATAAAATGCAATGTAATCAGCGGTATGGATATGTTTGAAAAAATGCATTACAAGTACTTTTCTTGTGGTATGGAGCTAGATGTATGTATGAAAAATATTCTAGCATAGACATTTTTGATAATTCCAAACAACTTGCTGCCTTCTTTCATAAAATGCTTTGGCGTGGTTCATAAAATGCAATGTAATCAGTGATATCAATATGTTTCATAAAATGCATTACTTACTTTTGTTCTATGTGTGTTTGTGAACATGTAGCATTCAACGTCATGCTGATGAAACAACCAAAGGATCTAACACCAGAAGAACGTGTAGTTAAAAATGCAAGGAGAAGAGAATAAGAAATTGTAGCTTGTGAAGCAAAGGAATTGCAGCCCATACAACCAGAAATTCTCGTGCAATCTAAGAGAGATGTCCAATTGGAAAAACAAAGGGCACAAATGAATAAAAATCATGGAAGGACAGAAATGGATCTCAAAGTTGGGGGCACATCATCAAGCATAGGTGAAGTTGAATTCACATCTCTAGTTGAAGACACACCAGCAACAACATGTGGTTTTCCAAGTACATCAGAAATCACATCTCTAGTTGAAGACACACCAACAAAAACATGTGGTTTTCCAAGTACATTAGAAATCACATCTACAGTTGAAGACACACCATCAACAACATTGTGTTTTGAAAGTACATCAACAAACACATCTCTATTTGAAGGCACTCCACAAATGACATCTCAAGTTGGAGGTACAACATTGTTTACATGTCAATCTCAAGGTATGTCGTCAATTGTACCTCTGATTGAAGGTACGTGATCTATCCCCGATGTTGTTGACATTCCTAATGTTGACACAAATTTACATTTGAGAACTCCTAGAGTTTTGCATAGAAAACCTAAATTTTTTATTGATATTGATTCCAATGTTTTGAAATGGATGCCTAATAAGATTCCAAAATGTTCATGTCAAAGATATGCATAGAGGATATGGAGTTTATTTTTTGAGAAGATAAGTGAGGGTGGAAGATGCCAACTATTTATTGAAATGATGAGGCAACTCAAATTTAGGCCCACCATGAAGGCTCTTGGGCTAAGATTTTTTAATGATTCAAGTGAAAATTCCACTGTAAAGAACTTGATGAGTGCATATGAGAGTGTGGGTTCTACCTCACACACGAAGGATAGTTGTGCCAAATGACATGTGATGACAACAACAATGTTAATCATTCAAACAAGGAACAAGGTGAACCTTACAAAGACAAGTGATTCTTTGAAAATAAGTAGATCATCTCTAATGAGATCCAAAGGAAGGCGTGAAAGAGTGGAGGATCCAAATAGCAATGAGTTATGGGTATTCTCAGGTAGAGTGCCACGGAAAGATAAAATAATTGCTCAAGACTTGAGATCTTTAATAGTAGATTATTGGAAGGATAAAACAAGGACCTCTCCCAATCAAAGAGATGTTGTAAGAAGGATAATTGGTAGTAAAATCCGTGACCCACATCCAAAGCATTATTTGGATACCACTGAAACCCAATTTTTTGTTGATTTTGTACGAAAATTTCCTGGAATTAAAATATGTCAAAGGTATTTGAAATGCTAAAGCCTTTTTATGTCAAAATAAATCAGACACACACTACTTTTTGTTGTAGAGTACATATTGATTTTTCTAACCGTTATGATGTTTATCGACATATATGTGTAGATATGCATACTGACAATGTTTTGCAGGAATGTAACATAAGGCCTCCACCTAAATCCTCAAGGGAATTCTTATCTTCAATTTTATGTGAATGAGTGGATGGTCAAATGTTTTACAAGAAGTCATTTTTGGATGGCACATGTGATAATTGTGGTGGCATGCACCATTTTCCAATTTTCCAACACATGGCTAGTACACACACAATTGGAGATGGAATTGTGGAATTTGGAAAATACAAGATAGTGGCCTACAGTCTAAAAGATGGGAAAGAAGCAAAGAAGTGTGAATTGGCCAGTGATAAGATTACAGTGTATCAGTTTATGGCCATTTTTCATGATTAGCTGGTCTATGAGTATGCAAGGCATACCTATAGAGCTCGATGGTTGGACTCATAGTTCAAGTTATGCAAGGACATGTTTCCACTCCATAGCATCATTTCAGTTGTTGACTTCATGGAGAACTACACACTACAACCACAAAATGAGGTGCAATCATAGTACTACAACTCCACATAGGTTGCTATATTTGTGCATATAGAATTCATTCATGCAAATGATAGTACATAGGATAACAGGAAAGTATTGAGGGAGTATCACTTTTACATTAGTGATGATCACACACATTCTATAGAGTTTTTGCAAGGTTGCTTTCAAATGTTCTATGCTAATCTGGCTAGCAGGGGAATGTCATTCAGCCAACATATCGTATGGTCAGATAACTATACATTGCAATTCAAGAACTCCAAAATGTTTTACTAGTTGAGTAGGATGCATAGGATCAGTGGTGTTCCCCATATGTGGAATTGCTCAGAGGCCAACCATGGAAAGGGGGAGCATGATGAAGCAGGTGCATGTATCAAAAAATCCTTACCACGAGAAGAGAACTGACATATGCAAGATCAATTATCGAGTGGTGCAATCATGCAATGGATCTAGCTAGTGAAGGTAATTATTTAGTTCATAGATTTTTTCATTTAGTAGATGATACTAACATTGCAAAATATGAGGATTGTTGTACACTAACAGGATTGAGCGAGCTACACTCTTTTAGAAGCTCAAACATAGGTACATGGACTATCCATATGCAGAAGATGGCATGCTTTTTTTCTACATGTACACTTCAAGCATGGAATGATTGTGAGTCAATAGAGTGGGTTGACAAATGGTCTATAAGAAGTCTAACCCCACTTGACACTTATCAGCTCTTGATGGCTCTACAAATCACAAAGATGCAATCATCCATTGACTTTGATCATGTATCGAACCTACTAGAACCAGGTAATATATCTTACTTTCAGGTTTTATTTTGATGTTCATTAAATACATCTAATAAGATGAACATATCAATGCAGGGCATGCTTATGTGGTGATTGCAGATGAATACAATGAAGAGGGTACAAATTAATACTTGTTTCGTTGTATCGAGGCCAAAAATAAATTGGAGGCCCTAGTTATAGATGGAGAAAACATAGAATATCCTACAGGTTTAGTGGTTCTTACTGGAACATGGCTTAGAAGGTACCCAGTTAAGAATGCTACAGTTTGGTTGTTTGAGGACTTCAGCACACATCGAAAGATTCTTCACTACTCAAACCTTTTCGTCATAGACAACGTTCATTTGATCAAATATAAGGGTATACCTACAAACAAAAACTTGTGGAAAGTGCGCGAGTCTGACCACAAGACAATACTTGACACAATAAAGAGTAGAACAGACCTGGATGGTTCCCTGGATTGATTTGTAAGTATGCACATTGAATTTGTAAAGTCATGTTATTGATCACTGCTTTCTCTCAAGCATTTAAGTTTGATTGTAGAAGGGTTTGCAAAGTTGCATTATTGTTAATTTGCAAAATGATATTTATATGTTTCTCTCTATTGACCACCTTTAAGTGGGTATTCTCTATTGCTATTTGATGTCATATGCATTTAGGACTGTCATTGATGCATTCATGAATTTCTTTTAACCCACTTATTAATTATATGTTTGCTTTAGTGAAGAGATATGAAAGACTAGTGAAGGACAAAATAAGGAAAGGATTCATTAAATATTGTCAACTTAAGAAAAGAACAACATCGGTTGTTGTTGCATTTTCTAGTTTTCAATCTTCTCTCTTTTCCATTCCATAGATTTCTCGGATTCTTATATGCTACGTGTTTTATGTAAATTATGTTTATATATATTTGAAATTTATACGTATGATCATCAAAAGATGAGAAAGTAGTGAAAGATGGGACACATCACCATTGTAGGACCTTCAATTGATCTACTTATAGCATGCATGAAGGTGACAATAGATCTGGTCAGAAGGTGTATGTTTGACATTATTCAGTTATTCGTCTTTTAATGATTTTTATGTGAGTCCATGTCTGAGATTTTTAGGCTCTTACAAGTTTTTTGTGGACCAAATTCTAGTGAGAGTAAACAACCACGGAGAGGCTACTACCCATGTGTTTCCAAGGGAGCAGGGAATGTACATCTTTTAAAGCATTTTGGAATGCAAATAACTGGGCCACGTAAGGTGGATTGGAGAAAAAAAACTGGGAAGCAACTCCTTTTGTTTCTTGTACAATATATTTCATGATTCGGGTTGAAAATGGGAGGATTTTCAAGATGTTCTTCCATCACTATTGTATATTTGTTATTGACTTAGTGTATTTTTTGATATACAAAAATTATGAGAAATTAATACATGCAAATGTGTATATTCCTTAATATATGCCTCAATTAAATGTGTATATTAAATTGAAAGTTAGTTGTAATGGTTTATGGCTTATATTTAAAGTTTTCTTGAAGGAAAATCATTTGGATTTATGAAAAAATATAAAACAATGCCTTCTATTGTACAAAGGCATATTTTCTTGCTCTTCTATAAACCATAGAACTCCTTCCTGATGCAGAGGAAGGACAATCAACATGAAAATATACCCAAAAGGAAAATAATTCTTGCATGTTCTTCATAGCCGCTCCTAAATGCACTTTTAGTAGACCCAAAAATGAACCTACTTGGAGACCTTTATTCAACACAATGTAGAGATAGTGTGAACATCATGGTAGAACAACATGAACAGTGGGGGCAACAATGTTTCAATACCCTCCAACACTTTTGACAACTCTAAAACATTTTTCAACCAACCAATCTCTCCAAACAGTCACTTGGCATTTGGTGCTCTTGTTAACTTTGACAACATAGTCACATAGCCAATAGCACAAACAAAGGATAGAAAAACATGAGCACATACCAAGTGAATGCAATTAGAGTCAAAAGGTCAATGGAATGGACTTCCAAGTGAATGTTTCCAAGACACTTCATATGAAGCAAGGAGATTTCCAACTTTTCTGAGGATTTACACGTGTGGTAATAAAATATTTTTTTAGTAACTTTTAGCTTATTTAGGTGAGGCACTAGTTTTCGTTCTGAGCTACGTTCAATCAGTAGAATCTCTTATGAGTCCAAAGTACAAAATGGTTTCAATCTTCGACGAGTTGTTACTCGAGCACCGTGATGCTTAGAAACTTATTTTCTAAGGCTATGGAATTGCGTTGGGCCCCTCTACAATAACCTCTTTCAGTTTTCACTATCTCAGAAGCGTTTTCCCGTGGTGGTGACATTTCTCTTGGGGGAAAAGTTGTCAAATGTAATTAGTGCAAAGTTGCAAAGTGGTGCAACTTTTATTATGCAACTTGTGTGACCAAAAAAATTGTTCCGACGTGTTCAGATGGGTAAATTTAGGCTAGGAAAGGTCATTTTTCCCACCTAAACATGCCAAATCGCTCTGAGCTACATTCAACTGGCAGAATCTCTTAAGAGTTCAAAGTACAAAATGGTTGTAATATTTGATGGGTTGTTACTCGAACACCATGATACTTATAAAATTCTTGTCTAAGCCTATGAATTTTTTTTGGGCCCCTCTACAATAACCTCTCTCTATTTTTCTATCTCAGATGCATTTTCCCGTAGTGGCAAATTTTTGCTTGTGGAAAAAATTGTCAAATGCAAGTAGTTGAAAGTTGCAAAGTGGTGCAACTTTCGTTATGCAACTCGTGTGAATAAAAAAAAATTTCTAATATGTTAGGTGGGTATGTTTAGGCTAGGAATTTTCCTCTTTCACACCCAAACATATTGAATTGTTTCGAGCTACATTCAATCGACAGAATCCCTTGAGAGTCCAAAGTGCAAAATGACTGCAAAATTTAACATGTTGTTACTTAGATACAATGACACTTAGAAAATTCTCATCTAAGCCTATGGAATCATGTTGGGCCCTTCTACAATAACCTCTCTTAGTTTTCGCAATCTTGGAGGCTGTTTCCTATAGTGGCAAATTTTCACTTGGGGAAAAAGTTGTCAAATGCAAGTAGTTGAAAGTTGCAAAGTGGTGGAACTTTTGTTCTACAATTTGTATGACCAAACAAACTATTCCAACACATCAAGGTGGGTACGTTTAAGTCAGACATGGTCCTCTTTCGCACCCAAACACGCTGAATTGCTTCGAACTACATTCAATCAAAAAAATCCCTTAAGAGTCCAAAGTGTAAAATGGTTGCAAACTTCAGCATGTTGTTACTCAGATATCGTGACACTTAAAAAAAATTTCATCTAAACCTATGGGATCGCATTGGGCCCCTCTACAATAACCTCTCTCAATTTTCGCTATCTCGGAGACATTTTCTTGTGGTGACGAAATTTCACTTTGGGAAAAAGTTGTCAAATGCAAGTAGTTGAAAGTTGCAAAGTTGTGCAACTTTTGTTTTGCAACTTGTGTGACCAAATAAATTATTTCGATGTGTCCAAGTGGGTATTTTTACACTAGGCATGGTCCTCTTTCACACCAAAACATGCTGAATTGTTGTAAGTTATATTCAACCGACATAATCCCTTAAGAGTCCAAAGTGCAAACAGGCTACAAACTTTAGCATGATGTTATTCAGATACCGTGATGCTTAGAAAATTATTTTCTAAGCCTATGGGATCATGTTGGGCCCCTCTACAATAACCTTTCATGGTTTTTGCTATCTCAGAGGCATTTTCCCATGGTGGTGAATTTCTGCTTGGAGAAAAAGTTATCAAATGCAAGTAGTTGAAAGTTGCAAAGTGGTACAACTTTCATTCTACAATTGATGTGACCAAATGAACCATTCCAACACATTCAGGTGGGTACGTTTACACTATGCATGGTCCTCTTTCGCAACCAAACACATTGAATCACTCTGAACTATATTCAACTGACAAAATCCCTTAAAAGTCCAAAGTGCAAAATGGCTGCAAACTTCAACATTCTTTTACTCGGATACCGTGATGCTTAGAAACTTCTCGTTTGAGCCTATGGGATTTTTTTGGGACCTTCTACAATAACCTCTCTCAGTTTTGGCTATCTCAGAGACGTTTTCCTATGGTGGCAAATTTTCACTTGGAGAAAAAGTTGTCAAATGTAAGTAGTTGAAAGTTGCAAAGTGGTGCAACTTTCGTTCTAAAACTTGTGTGACAAAAAAAATTATTCTGACGCATCTTCATGGGTATGTTTACACTAGAAATGGTCCTCTTTCACACCCAAACATGTTGAATTGCCTTGAGCTACATTCAACCGACTGAATCCCTTAAGAGTCCAAAGTGCAAAATGGATGCAAACTTCAATATGTTGTTACTCGGATACTGTGACACTTAGAAATTTTTTGTCTGATCCTATGAGATCACGTTGGGCCCCTCTACAATAAATTCTTTTGGTTTTTTCTATGTCGAAGGTGTTTTCCCATGGTGGCTAATTTTCTCTTGGAGAAAAAGTAGTCAAATGCAAGTAGTTGAAAGTTGCAAAGTGGTATAACTTTCGTTCTGAAACTCGTGTGACCAAACGAAATATTTTGACGCATCCGGATGGGTATGTTTATACTAGGCATGGTCCTATTTCGCACCGAAACATGTCGAATGACTCCAAGTTACATTCAACTAGTTGAATCCCTTAAGAGTCCAAAGTGCAAAATGACTGCAAACTTCAGCATGTTGTTACTCAGATATCGTGATGCTTAGAAACTTCTCATCTAAGCTTATGAAATTTCATTGGGCCTCTCTACAATAACCTCTCTCGGTTTTCGCTATCTCGAAGTTACTTTCCTGTGGTTGAAAAATTTTGGTTGGAAAAAAAATTGTTAAATGCAAGTAGTTGAAAGTTGCAAAATGGTGCAACTTTCGTTCTGCAACTCGTGTGGCCAAATGAAATATTTCAATACGCCTGAGTGGGTAAGTTATGTTAGGCATGGTCCTCTTTCACACCCAAACATGATGAATTGCTTTGAGCTACATTCAATAGACAAAATCCCTTAAGAGTCCAAAGTGCAAAATGACTACAAACTTTAGGATGTTGTTACTCGGATACTGTGACGCTTAGAAAATTCTCGTCTGAGCCTATGGGTTCATGTTGGGCCCCTCTACAATAACCTCTTTTTCTTTTTACAATCTTAGAAGTGTTTTCCTGTGGTGGGGAATTTTCACTTGGGAAAAATGTTGTCAAATGCAAGTAGTTGAAAGTTGCAAAATTGTGCAACTTTCGTTCAGCAACTCGTGGGACCAAACAAACTATTCCAATGTGTCCAGGTGGGTATATTTACACTAGGCATGGTCCTCTTTTGCACCCAAACACACTGAATCACTTTGAGCTACATTCAATCGACAAAATTCCTTAAGAGTTCAAAGTGCAAAATGGATGCAAACTTCAACATGTTGTTACTCGGATACTGTGACGCTTAGAAACTTCTCGTTTGAGCCTATGGTATCATGTTGGGCCCCTCTACAATAATATCTCTCCGTTTTTTCTATATCGGAGGTATTTTCCCATGGTGGAAAATTTTCACTTGGGGAAAAGTTGTCAAATGCAAGTAGTTGAAAGTTGCAAAGTGGTGCAAATTTTGTTTTGGAACTCATGTGACCAAATAAATTGTTCTAACATGTTTAGGTGGGTAATTTTATGTTATGCATGGTCCTCTTTTGCACCCAAACATGCTGAATCACTCTGAGCTACATTTAATCAGCAGAATCTCTGAGTCCAATGTGCAAAATGACTGCAAACTTCAATATGTTGTTACTCGGATACTATGATGCTTAGAAAATTCTCATTTGAGCCTATGGGATCATGTTGGGCCCCTATACAATAACCTCTTTCATTTTTTATTTTTATTTTGGAAGCATTTTCTTGTGGTAGTGAATTTTTGCTTGGAGAAAAAGTTGTCAAATGTAAGTAGTTGAAAGTTGCAAAGTGGTGCAACTTTTATTTTGCAACTCATGTGACTAAATGGAATGTTTAGATGCATTTAGGTGGGTAATTTTATGCTATACATGGTCCTCTTTCACACCCAAACATTCTGAATCGCTTTGAGCTGCATTCAATTGGTAGAATCCCTTAAAAGTCCAAAGTGCAAAATGACTGCAAACTTCAACATGTTGTTACTCGGATACCGTGACACATAGAAACTTCTTGTCATAGCCTATGGGATTGTGTTGGGACCCTTTACAATAACCTCTCTTATAATTCACTATTTTAGAGGCATTTTTCCATGGTGGTGAATTTTTGTTAGGGGAAAAAGTTGTCAAATGTAAGTAATTGAAAGTTGCAAAGTGGTGCAACTTTTTTTCTGCAACTTGTGTGACCAAATGAACTATTCCAATGCATCCCGGTTGGTACATTTACGCTAGGCATGGTCCTCTTTCACACCCAAACACATTGAATCACTCCAAGCTACATTCAACTAGCAAAATCCCTTAAGAGTCCAAAGTACAAAATGGATACAAACTTTAGCATGTTGTTACTCGGATACCATGATGCTTAAAAATTTTGCATCCAAGCCTATGGGTTCACATTGGGCCCCTCTATAATAACCTCTCTCAATTTTAGCTATCTTGGAGGCGTTTTTCCGTGGTGGCAAATTTTTGTTTGGGAAAAAAGTAGTCAAATGCAAGTAGTTGAAAGTTGCGAAGTGGTGCAACTTTCGTTCAACAACTCATCTGACCAAACAAATTGTTCCAACGCATCCAGGTAGGTACATTTACACTAGGAATGGTCATATTTCACACCCAAACATGTTGAATCACTCTGAACTACATTCAACTGACAAAATCCCTTAAGAGTCAAAAGTGCAAAATGGTTGCAAACTTCAACATTGTGTTACTTTGATACCATGACACTTAAAAACTTCTTTTCTAAGCCTATGAGATTTAGTTGGACCCCTCTACAATAACCTCTCTCAACTTTTTCTATCTTGGAAGCATTTTCTCGGGATGGTGTCTTTTCGTTTGGAGAAAAAGTTGTCAAATGCAACTAGTGCAAAGTTGCAAAGTGGTGCAACTTTCGTTATGCAACTCATGTGACTAGAAAAACTATTTTGATGCATTCGAGTGGGTACATTTACACTAAGCATGGTCCTCTTTCACACCCAAACACGCTGAATCACTCTAAGCTACATTCAACCGACATAATCCCTTATGAGTCCAAAGTGCAAAATGGCTGCAAACTTCAACATGTTGTTACTCAGATACTGTGACACTTAAAAACTTCTCATCTAAGACTATGGGATCATGTTGAGCCCCTCTATAATAACCTCTCTTGGTTTTCACTATCTCATAGGGTTTTTCCCGTGGTGGTGAATTTTTACTTGAAGAAAAAGTTGTTAAATGCAAGTAGTTGAAAGTTGCAAAGTGGTGCAACTTTCGTTTTGCAACTCGTGTGACCAAACGAACTACTCCAACGCGTCTGAGTGGGTAAATTTACGCTAGAAATGGTATTATTTCGCACCCAAACACACTGAATCACTCCAAGCTACATTCAACTAGCAGAATCCCTTAAGAATCCAAAGTGCAAACTAGCTACATACTTCAATATGTTGTTACTCAGTTACTATGATGCTTAGAAACTTCTCATTTGAGCTTATGGGATCATGTTTGGCCCCTCTACAATAACCTCTCTCAGTTTTCGCTATCTTATAGGCATTTTCCTGTGGTGGAAAATTTTCACTTGGGAAAAAAGTTATCAAATGTAAGTAGTGCAAAATTGCAAAGTGATGCAACTTTCGTTTTGCAACTCGTGTGACCAAACGAACTGTTCTGACATCCGAGTGGGTACGTTTACGCTACCTGCATGGTTCTCTTTCATGCCCAAACACGCCAAATCACTCCGAGCTATGGTCAACCAGTAGAATCCTTTAAGAGTCTAAAGTGCAAAATGGCTACAATCTTCAGCATGTTGTTACTCGAATATCGTGACACTTAGAAACTTCTCATTTAAGTCTGTGGGATCATGTTGGACCCCTCTAAAATAACCTCTCTCATTTTTTTCTATCTCGAAGGATTTTTCCCATGGTGGCAAATTTTTGCTTGGAAAAAAAGTTGTCAAATGCAAGTCGTGCAAAGTTGCAAAGTGGTGCAACTTTTGTTCTGCAACTTGTGTGACCAAAAAAACTATCCTGATGTATCCGAGTGGGTACATTTATGCTAGGCATGATCCTATTGCACACCCAAACATGTTGAATCGCTCTGAGCTACGTTCAACCAGTTGAATCCCTTAAGAGTCTGAACTGTAGTTGTTGTCACCGAATAGTGCACCCTTGCTGAGATGAAAAACTCAGCCTACTAGTGAAACATTGGATCCAGATATTCAATATCCATGACGTATGGTTTTTCGTGCTCTAGAGTTATAAAACATGATGCGGCAACAGTTATAGAACCATGCTTCTTAATGATTTATCATGTTATTTCACACATAGAAAATGGAAGGAGGTTTTTAACTTATTGAAATGATGAATATGGGAGAAATGTGATAACTGCGTATGGGTGATGCATCTAGAAATCAAGATTATAATGTTGTTCATACACATCTAATATCTTCAGAATATCATTAAAATTGACCTAAGCATTGATTTCATTTAATGAGATGTCAAGTGTTGTGATATTAGTAGATGCAAATAAATTTTGTTTGTTGGATCAACAACTATCATGTGTTTTGATGTACGTTCATACAAGTTCATAGAGGTATATATATGCCTTTGAGGTTTGAAACATCCACTTGTATAGATGCAAATGCAATGATTGCTAAGCTTAGAATCAAAACCATTAGTTGTTGGATGCCAGCCTCAACCATGAATCAAAAGCAATACGTTTTGCTATGATATTTTTTATGGGAAGGAGCTCTTACAATTCATTTGAAACCTTTTGGTGTTAAAGTCCTTGCCACTACACAATAATAGAACTCAAGAAGCATGGAGCATACATGCAAATACATGACATGAATTATACATTGGAAGCATGAAGCATACACATGAATACACACAATATACATGAAGTATACACGTGAATAAGTGAAGCATACATGTGAATAAGAGAAGCAAAAGTAATTGAAGCATTGCAAAGGATACAAACCACCAGGAATGGAGCTTATTTACACAATACACATTAGATGGAGCTTATTGAGAAATCAACAGTAATTAATTAAGCATTAGATGTAAACAAAATCCATGCCTACAACATTCAAGCATACAATTTACACAATACACATGATAACATCATTCAAGAATGGAATTAGAAAAATAAGATTTCCTTTAATCAAAAAGTCGTAAGGCTATATAATGATATATATGGATAAAATTACATACAATATATCTAAAAGATCCATACAGGCTTAGTAAAAAAGAGCCATATAGACATAAAATGTCACATATATATTGATAGTACAAAACATATGTTCCAAAATGCCACATAGGCATACAATAAATGACCCTAATACATAGTCATTTCCCTCTAGGGGAAGGAAAAAGATCACGTGTTGCCTTCAAAATTCAACTAGATGGAGTGCCTATTGGTTCTCTTGTCTTTCGAATACGTTCACTAGTCCTCCTCTCTTAACTCTATACCTTCAACTGATACAATAAAAAGTAAAGATGTTAATACATAGAAATTGAATTGTGGAATGACATATAACAAAATATAATCACTTACTACATACATATAGTCATCATGCACATTTACAACATTACCACGTCCACAATTTGGAGTGACAACTACTTGTAGGAACCATCAAGATAAAAATTAAACTACATAAAATTATCGTGAAAATTTTCTATAATAAACCATAAAAGAGCAAATATAATGTCAAATTGACTAATCTGTTGCATACCTCTCTCAGTGGATCAGAACTAGCTATTGTTGTAGCAACTCTATGGTCCATTTTGCCACCAACATCACCAAGGTTGTCTGATGTCAACAACTGCAAATGAAACAACATATCTAACATTAATATAAAGAAGAGTAGGTATGTTCACCAGAAGAATTTGGCAAATAAATGACTACGTGACTAAAAATTTTAGTCACGTGACTAACACTAGTAGTATTTTAAAAATAAATGACTAATTTGGTCATTGGGTAAAATCACAACTAAATGACTAAATAAATGACTAATATTAGACAAATAAAAATGACTAATATCTGAAAAATAAAAATGACTAAATAAATGACTAAATATATGGCTAAATTAATGACTAAATAAATGACTATTACTCTATTATTTTTTCTTTCAAATTTGATCATAATCCATAGAGCTTAAGCCCCCCTCATGGGACCTCTACCTAAGTAGGCCATTTGCTCGCCTAGGTTGCTTAGTGCACCAAAAATACCTATTGCATGGAAGACATTTCCTCTTGGTGTAGTCTTAAGGCTTTCACATATTTTATAAAAAAATTTATAAATATTTACATTCTTTAACTTTTATTACTCTTTATGTTAATGAATTGTTAATGTTTTCAACTATGATTTGAAGCCAGTTTGATTTTCCTATTGTGTTAGCATGTCAAATGTATCAAAGAGCAATTGTGGTTAATTTCACTAATAAAATATGATTTAAACAATCCAATTACATTTTGAGGGCTATCTTGCTGACACTTTCACACAAATAAAAAGGAAAATAGGGTTTGTTCATATTTTTGGATTGAAACTGTGTGAGTAAATGAATCAACATTTTGGATCAAACTCCATGATCCATCATCAGGAAAAAGTATGCAACAAGAGAGTAGAACAATAGAAAGAAGTAGTAGACTAGGAGTGATAAATAGGTGAGGGGGTGACAGGACTAAAGGGAAAAGACTTAGAGATGACCTAAAAAATGATAAAAAAAATTAATAAACAGGAAAACTAAAATAATTAAATCTACTAATGTAAAAACAAAAAAAATAGACTACACCAGAACAACAAATGAACTAAAAAGAAAGCAACCTTATATAAAGAGACGAAAAAAAAATTAAAATAAAGAATGATTGACATAATATAATAAAATAAAGTTAAAATTAATTATTAACACAATAGTGACTAATATATTGAATAAAATTTGCAATATAAGAATTTTTTTTTAAAACAAGACCCATAAAATTGAAGAAATTTATAAAATAATTAAAAATATAAAACAATAAAACCTAAAGATATGAAATGAATACAAGAACCAAAATAATAAAGAAATTAAGGAAAGAACAAAAATGATTAAAAATACAATAAAATTAATGAGATTAAGAAAGCTTAATGAAATAAAGAGAGGGTCAATCCAAGAAAGAAAGAAATAATGAAATTAGGAAAGACCAAACATGATTAAAAATAAAATAAAATATGAAATGAGAAACTTTACAAGAAACAAAGAAATTAATAAATTAAGAAAGCAACCTAAAGCCATAAAAAGACTACAAGAACTAAAGATATAAAATGAAATAAAGAAACCTAAAGAAATGGGGGGAAATAAAAATAAAAAAGAAAATATGAGCGTAAAAAGTGAAATGGAGGAGGGTTTTCATTTTTGTTTTTTGAGATTGACTCCCTTAAAGCACTTGCAGAGATTGAGCGGCTGAAGGAGATAAATGATCAACTCATGCCAGAAAGGGATGATGCAATTATAAAGCTTCAAGATACTTGGATTTGAGACCATGGATTGAAACCTCGTCCTCTTCCTCGACTAATCTTCTTTACAAAAAATACTCTCTCAATGACATCAAATATGCCATTGGAAACTTCTCAGAGCATTTGAAAGTAGGGGAAGGATTGTACGATGCCATATACAAAGGTGAAATAGAGGAGACTATTGTTGCAGTGAAGATTAGGAGAGATGATGGCTTCGGTCTAGATTAGCATATATTTCATCACCAACCATATTTATGATTTATTTTGATATATGATTTGGATAGGGTTTGAATTTATATCACCATTTTGAATTTTGTATGCAGGCATTCTTGTTGATCTTTTTCTCTGAGTTGGGGGACAAAACATTTTTTATTGTGGTAAGACAAAACGTTTGTTTCATCTTTTCACATAGTTGTTTGATCTAATTGTTTTGACAATGGATTATCCTAAGTGATGAGGCTAATGTCTCACTTCCCCAATAAATGAAGATATTTGTAACTAAGAACATAGACAACAATGAAGATAGTCTTTAGTTATTGATTTTTTTTTTCTAAACCACTATTATCATAGAGGACAAAAATGATAAAACCTTAGTAGAGGAAAAAAATGTTAAGACTTGTGTGATTAGTGTGTGTGAATGCTTATTATGCAGTAAGGGTTTGTTAAATTATTGATATTCATCTACACAATTTTCATATGACAAATGATTCCTCTAGGGACATACCATATGGCTACTCAAATGTACCATAGTCTCACACCCATAATATTAACTATGCCTTGCACATTTCTCCACTTTTCACTCTATGATTCTAGGTAGGAGAAGCCTTCTACTTTGAAACCCTTACTCCTATCCAAATCCATTGGAACAACAATAATCAAAAGTCCATAGAGTGGATGATTTATGGATTAGACACTAATCACCAAGTATTTGTGCATTATATAAATAGTAATACAAACTTTCATCCTCTTGTAGGTTTGTTACAAACACCTATGCATTGGTATCCTCCCTAACATAGTGAGACCTTTTGTATTTTGACATGTTCTATCAATAGCATCTACATGATGCATGATCACCCATCTTTTTCCATAGGTCTTAAATCAATAGCAAACGTGGGTGTCAGCTATATCCAATATTTTACCTTGCTAACATTAACACTTCTCATCAATATTCATAGTTGAATCTTCAATCTAGGCAGTCATGACACAAGAATCCTATAACTATTAGAGAAATTTTTGTGAAGTATATTACAAAATTCATAATAATATGGACCAACTTCATTACAAGAGATTTCCTACGATATATAGTAAGCATATATGCAAGTTAACCATAATTGTTCAGAGCATCACTAGTAGAACAACATCTGGAAACCCTTATTGGTGCCCAAACTATGGTTGTAGCCCCATCAAAACCTAGAATACCAACATAGGATCTGAGTAAATAGATCACCTTACAAGAAAAATAATAGACGTTCCTTGACCTCTACACTCCATTTGGGTCAACTTGTACCACCCTTAATGATAAACATGAATACACTCACTTGGGATGTATTTGTGTACAAGTACTCATGATTTGTTATTAAAAGGCATGTCTTAATTCTTTTAAATCGTATTCTCCCATGCCAAAATCTCAATTTGCATTCTTCTCCTCAAAATTTTCATTTTACACAATAGTTCTTGTTGTACTCTTATGGGAAAGAAGACGAAAAACATATTGGCTTGAAGACATCATCTCCATGACAATTTAACTAAGGGAAGAAAACTATTCATATGTAACCTAAGCCTATATTCATATGTAACCTACAGGCAACAAGAAAACACATCCACACAACCACAACAGGTTTAACTAGCATCTTAATGATATAGTTTAGAGTGTCCTCGAGATAGCCAGCATGGGAAAGAAGGTCAACCATGCACACATAATGATCAACTGTAGGTGTAATGCAATATTGCTTACTCATTGGTGTAGGAGCACCTATTTAGGTTCATTTGAATTTGGTCAATAATGGCGAGTCCTAGGTTGGTTTAGGTGTTTTTAGTCATTTGGTGGGTTTCAATAAGGCCTCATTGGCCATTTGCATGTAATTAGAGATCATTTTGTGAAACAATGTTGAAATGTTGTAAAAAATGCTCAAAAGAGAAAGATATGTAAATAGGGTTTATTTTGGGTTATAGTGAGTTAATTTTTAGGTCAGGGTAAATAAGGTCATGCTTGACCATCAAATAATGTTTTGAAGTCACTCTAGTGGTGTTTAGAATGTTTAGGGGTTCAAAAATGCAAATTTGCTAAAGTTGACAAAGTTGTCAATCTTGTAATTGCAAAAGATGCAAAATTCTGGGAACTCAAGAGTCATGGGGTAGTTGAAAAGCAATTGGCCGGATTTTGGAGGGATTTTCATGAAGGAAATGTATAAAGGAATGTAACCCATCATTTTTTATGGTTGTTGAACATTTTGTGAAGAAGTTTCAATATAAATAAACCCTTGTTTGCTTCAAAATTCTATATTTTCTCATAAATTTGAACTTGCAGGTCATTGGACAAGGTTGTATAGTCATATCCTATTTAAATAACCTTGGAATTAGTTGAATATAGGTTCAAGCTTGGTTTATGTTCCATTTGGAGAGAAGTACATCGAGCTATAGTTGATTTATTGAAAAACTTCTTTTGACAGGCCTGTAGGTGTTAGTGAAGGGTTTGAAGTCTCTTTAATGGCATAAAAGCCCATTCCACCTTATGTTACTCATGTTGCTAAGTGGAATGGGCCCCCCATAGGTTTATTAGGATGGTGGGTTAGTTGTAGGGGATTCTATGAATATTTTTGTGGGGATTTAATTAACTGTCTTAAAGAAAAACAGTGATTTAGTGCATGAAATATGAGGTTTTGAAAAAGAGTTGGATAGAAGGGTGAGTAATGGATATGTGAGTGAAATTTGAGTGAAATAAGACATAACAAGATGTTTTGGAGGAATTTTTAAGGTTGTATGAGCTGTGTAACCTTGACTTTGAATAAACCCTCCCTAAAAATGGTGAAAACAAGGGTTTCTTGGGACAACGAAAGAATGAAAGTTTGGGACCATAAAAATTATTGAAAATGGCTATTGGTAAACTGTCTTAGAGGTATGAGCAGTTATCTTGAGCTTCTTGTAAGTTTCAAGAGTAGTTACTTTGAAAAATTGGCCTATTTGACCCTTTAGGATAGTGTGGCTACAAGGATTTGAGTGGATTGTTAAAGAGGAACATATATTGGTTTTGAGACATGTTAGAGAGGGTCAAAAGGGGTATTCAAATCTATGAAGAGTCTCTGTAGTTGTTAAGGATATTGTGAGAAAAGTTGAAAAATAGAAGTTTGTTGACCTACAAGCAAAAGGCAAAGTTGTATTGAGAAGGAGTCAAGGGAAGGAGTTGTGGATTTGATTGTTGTTTCCACTAACTTGAATTATGTTGTTACAGGTGAAATCCATCCTCCCTTGCATCACTCATGTGATTGAAGTATGTACAACCCTCATCCACTAAACCTCCATGGTTGCATGCACAAAAAATACAAACAAAGCTTACAATGTTAGGATATGTTTCAGAGTGCTTTATTAATTCAAATATTTTGAGAGCATCCTTCCAAAATCCATTTTGTGCATATCCTGCAATTATTGCATTCCATGATATGACATCTCTTTGAGGAATTCCATCAAAGAGTTAATTTTCCTTGTGTACATTTCCACATTTTGCAAACATGTCTAACAAAGAATTTCCAACCATAATATCTGACAAAAATCCCCCATCCATTATGCTCTAATGGATGTTCATACCCTGCTCCAAAGCTCCCATTTTGGCACAAGCAAGGGCGATGTTGGCATAGGTTGTGGAATTTGGCTTCACAGTTGCTAATTGCATTTTCTTGAAATTTTCTAAAGCCTTTTGAGCAAATCCATTTTGTGCAATTCCCGCAATCAGCGTATTCCATGAGATGGCATCTCTTTCAGGAATTCTGTCAAACAGTTCACATCCCTTGTCTATGCTTCCACATTTTGCATACATGTCTACTAGGGCAGTTGCAACTACAACATCTGAAAAATTTCCTCTATTATTTATGCTTTGATGGATGTTTGTACCCTGTTCCAAAGGCCCCATTTTGGCACAGGCAGGAAAGGTGCTGGAAAAGGTTGTGGAATTTGGCTTTATATCTGCCAATTGCATTTGCTTGAAAGTTTCTAAAGCATTTTCAACAAATCCATTTTGTGCATATCCAACAATAATTGCAGTCCAAGAGATGACATCTCTTCGAAGCATTATGTCAAAAACTTCACATGCTTTCTCTATGCTTCCACATTTTGCATACATGTCAACCAAAGCATTTCCAACTATAATATCAGACGAAAATCCCCCTTCTATTATGCTTTGATGGATGTCCATATCCTATTCCAAAGCTTCCATTTTGGAACAGGCAGAGAGGATGGTGGCAAAGGTTGCAGAGTCTGGCTTTAAACATGCAAATTGCATTTTCTTGAAAGTTTCTAAAGCCTTTTCAACAGATCTAATTTGTTGATGTGGAACTAGAGGAAGAAAACACCTTCTTAATCTTCACTTGACAAAAATCAGAACCTCCTTTGTTAGCCATCTCATTCAAAGTTACATTTCCTTTACAAAACCTTCACCCAAGCATTCAATCTTGCAATTAGAGTTCCAAACTTCAATAGAATCCTCAAGACACCTTAAATATCTTCAATTCAATAAAAAAAAAACAATGTCAAAGTCTGCACTTTCAAATAATCTCAAGTCTGCAAGTTCATAAAGGACTCCACTATACACATGGCCTCAACATAGCATCAAATAAGATTTTCATCTTCTAGGAACTTAGATAAATCCATAGCAATCCTTTTCACCATTTAAGGACATAAACTTAACCCATGCAAACTTCCATTATGGTATGTCCCTCCAACTGTTGGTCATTTCTGAATAACCTGACCTCTATGCTAGTAGGTCTGCAAACGCCTCTGTCAAAGATTTTCTCACAAACCCTTGATTGTAACCCAAAAAAAATCACATCTTTAAACTCCCATTAAGCCAGTTTGGAACATATCTCAAATTGGACATTAGGTCCTTTGGGCCAAGGGTCTCAAAACTAACTATTTTAGTCTATATTAGGTCTAATTAGGCCTTCATGCCAAACATGGGTTATTGAATATCCTATCCCCAGACACGGATCCTCTGATCCAACGCTTGGAACATTTGTTAATGGACATGTATAAGCTTAATAATGCATCAAAATTTTACACGCTTATGTATTTTTGCAAACCCTAGCTTAACTGCCTTGTTTTCTTCTAACTGTACACAAAATTACAGTCAAAAACTTCAATCTTTTACACATGAATCCTAACCCCGCGGTTTGAAACCTTAAGAATATTTAAAATAGATGTAATATGGAGTAAATTCACCAAAAATACAGGGATCTCATCGTATACAATGGAAAAACCACAATTCTTTATACTTTTGTTTACCCTAATCAGGGTTTTCAACAGTTTTATAAGAATTCACAATAACTTACTCAAAAAGGAACCAAATTGCATGAAATTCACTTCATCAGGAAGGTGATTGAAGGGATTATTACTTAAAACCACTTAAATTTTCTTTTCTATCCATACACATCTATACAACGACAAAAAACATAAGAATTCTGTAGAAAATGCATAAAACTGTGTTATTTCATTGATCAAAACCTTCTATACAATCACCCTCGAATTGCAAATGGTTTGCAAAGCCTTTATAAAGGAATTTAAATTGTCGTTCAAAATTCTAACTACTTCCTAATGCCTAGAACCACCTATTACCCTTCAACTTCTATATGCAACTTTTACATAATTGTGCAATTTTGTCAATATTTGTTGACAACTTTACATCTTTTTACATTTTTGCACTTTTTGGACCTAATAAACTTTATAATAACCTAAAGAGGTACAAAATGACTCTTTTCCACCCCATTAAAAATTAAAGATGCCAAATTTAAGCATTTTCAATAATTTCCAAAATGGAGACATAATGTTGCAAGGGTGCCCCTGCACCATTTGTGTATATCCTACAATTATTGTTGTCCATGAGACCACATTTCTTTGAGGCATTCTGTCGAACACTTAAAGTGACTTGTCTATGATCCCACATTTAGCATACATGTCTACAAGAGCAGCTGCAACTAAAATATCTGACAAAATTCCTCTATCCTTTATGCTTTGATGGATGTCCATACCATGTTCCAAGGCTCCCAATTTGGCACCTAGAACCCAATTTGAAATTGATTCCATTGACAACCTGTCATAGCTGCAACACTTGAATATAATAGAGTGTGGAGGTTTAAATAAGCTCCCTGATTCCATTGGCAAGTTGTCATAGCTACAACACTTGAGCATAGAAGGTTGTAAAAGTTTAAATGACCTCCTTGATTCTATTGACAACCTGTCGTAGTTGCAACACTTGATCATAGAAGATTGTAGAGGTTTAAATAACCTTCCTTATTGCACTGGAAAAATGTCACGTCTGCAATAATTTAAAATAGTAAGTTGTAGAGGTTTAAATAACCTCCCTGATTCCATTATCAACCTATCACAAATGTAGCACTTGAACATAATAGGAAGTTTCAAAGGTTTAAATAACCTCCTTGATTCTATTGACAATCTATTGCAGCTGCAACATTCGAAACTAAAATATTGTCATGGCTTAAATAACCTCCTTGATTCCATTGGCAACCTGCCACAGCTACAACCTTGAACATAGAAGGGTGTGAACGTTTAAATAACCTTCTTGATTCCATTGGCAACCTGTCACAACTGCAACACTTGAAAATAGAAAGTTGCAGAGGTTTAATTAACCTCCCCAATTCTATTGTCAACCTCTCACAACTGCAACACTTGAATATAATAGGAATTTTTAAAGGTTTAAATAACCTCCTTGATTCTATTGACAATCTATTGCAGCTACAACATTCAAAACTAAAATATTGTCATGGTTTAAATAACCTCCTTGATTCCATTGGCAACCTATCATAGCTGCAACCTTGAACATAGAAGAGTGTGAACGTTTAAATAACCTTCATGATTCCATTGGCAACCTGCCAAAACTGTAGCACTTGAACATGGTAGCTGGGTCTATAGATTTAAATAGCCTCCCTGATTCATTGACAACTTGTCACAGCTATGGCACTTGAACATAGAAGGGTGTAAAATTATAAATAACCTCCCCAATTCCATTGAAAGTAGAATGTTAGGATGTGTTCCAGAGTGCTTCATTAATTCAAATATTTTGAGAGGTTCCTTGCAAAATCCATTTTGTGCACATTCTGCAATCAATCATTTCATTCCATGAGATGACATTTTTTTGAGGCATTCTATCAAACAATTCAGGTGTTTTTTCTACGATTCCACATCTTGCATACATGTCTACTAGAGCATATCCAACTATAACATTTGACAAAAAATTCCCTACCATTATGTTTTCATCTGTCTATCGGTGGAGCTATGAGGGGAGTTCCCCCATTGTAGTAATGTTACGCCGATAGTTGTCACTATCAGCGTAACATTACTACATCGGGGGAACTCCCCTCATAGCTCCACCGATAGAACGATATATGAACAAGTGAGCTGCTTTCATCAGTCTATCAGTGGAGCTATGAGGGGAGTTCCCCCGATGTAGTAATGTTATGCCAATAGTGACACTATCGGCGTAACATTACTACATCGGGGGAACTCCCCTCATAGCTCCACCGATAGACTGATATATGAACAAGTTAGCTTCTTTCATCGATTTATCGGTGGAGCTATGAGGGGAGTTCCCCCGATGTAGTAATGTTAGGTTGATAGTGTCACTATCGGCCCAGCATTACTACATCGGGGGAACTCCCCTCATAGCTCCATCGATAGACTAATGAAAGCATATCGGCAACACTAGAACATATCGGTGAAAAATAACACAACATCCCACCAATTTTTTGCCACTCACTAAATCATGAAAATGAGGTGCACCATGGAGTTTTGTATGGTTTTGGAAGCCTTAAATTGGTGTTGGTGGTGAGCGCGCTGCCCCTCAACCCTACTGGGGGTGCTACCCCCAAACCCCCGCAAGGGGCGTTGCCCCTTGACCCCGTTGGGGGTGCTATCTCCAGACCCTCGCGAGGGGCACTGCCCCTAGACCCCCCTGGGGGCATTGCCCCCAAACCCCCACAAGGGGCGTTGCCCCTCGACCCCACTAGGGGTGTTTCCCCCATTGGGGACATTTCCCTCAAACTCCCATTGAACTCATTTGATTTTCTAAGTACTCTCCAAGTTTAAGTTTCCAAGTTTTCCTACAAGTCTTCATTTTTACAAAAATAATTCGCTATTTTCATTTTGTTTCATAATATCAACATCAACACATTCCAAATGAGGATGCCATTTTGTACCCAATTTGCTTTCAAATAAATCAAATATAACTATACTCAGCTTGTTTCTTTTATGCTCATTTATTGACTCATTGGATGCATCTTATCATTGAATTTTGCAAAAAAAATGCATTTTTTAGTGAAATTTAAGAAAAAATTTAAGTTGTCTCCTTGGTTTTCTAGTGGAGGTTGCCTCATGTAGCCCTTGTCTCTACTCTTGTTCTAATAATCTAATAGATTGTTTAATTTTTTGGTATATTGCCTTATTGGGCTCTCTTTCTCCCACCTTTGTTTGGGATCAATGACATTATCACTTTTTGGTTCAATGTTTGTCTTTGAGTCTTTGTTGTCATTGCAATTCATGGTCACATTTGACATGAAGGTTTTGTGCTACAATTAAGTGCTTGGCAAGAAGTTTGGGTAAATGATCAAGTTGTCGATTAGCATCTTTGGTTACTACTAAGTTGTTCAAGATGGATCTTGGAAGCACTTTGTTTTTGCATGATTCTTCCATACATGTGCTCATGTATGGATAGGTTCCTCAAATGCTTGGAGTCTTTTATGATTATCTTTCCTTTCTTGGTTTGTTTTGACCACTTCTTCAATTGGTCAAACCACCTAAATTGCCATCATTTATGTCATGTCCTCAATAGGTATTGGTGATTGATGTATCATTTGAACCAATTTCAATTGACCTGATTTGCACAAATGTAATGGAACCAAAATTTTTGTTGATATCTACTATGCTACTAGAGAACATCAATTATAATAATAACTCAAGTAATTGTAAAACAAAAAAATATATAATCATCAAATCTTTCATAAACTGGTAATGTTAAAATACAATTTACTCATAATAGGGAGGACCCAATACTTAGTGCACCTACTTTGACATAATTCTTGCTATTTGAATGACAAGACTTACAATTATTGGTAACACAACTGCCAACAACTTTAACTCATTACAACACTACTTATGCCCACAGTGATTAAGATAATATGTCAGTTTACAAAGAAAACATTGTTTATCTCATGTTCTACATGGCTTCTATTTGTTTTGCTCCAAAACATCAGCATGAGGAAATTCAATTTAGTATGATGAATTATGTTGTTTATGTGAACTTTATGATGCCACATTTGTTAACACAAAATCTGAAAACAAAGCTTTGTCATAAAGCCTTAGATTTTCCCATGTAAGTTATGGGGACCAATTTAGAATCTCAAATATCATGTTCAACCATAGAGCCTCTGGTTTTTCTTATACATGCTCCACAAAGTTAGTTCTTAGGTCTAGTTCTATGGTTGTTATTTCTAGCCTTTGTCTTAAATTTTGGGCCTTCTACTCAATTGTTTATGGATTGGCTGTTATAACCATAGTTATCTAGATCCAGATATGGTTATTTCACTATTATTTGTAACTGGAGTTACTTTCCTCTTGATCATATTTCTACTTTCTGTATCATTCATTTTGATCTGAGAGAAAAAATCCTGACATATTTGGTAGAAAATGAATAGGGAAATTAGTAAATTCTCAAGAAATAGTGTTTAGGGACCCTACAGTGAACATTGGGTAGTTGTTTATTGTTTGTACAAGTTTTGACATTTGATGGCTGCCAGCCTATTGGTTCAATTCATCCATTTAGTTTCTACAACTATTATATCTTGTAAGTGTGGTTGAAGTCCAAGCCATTTATAATGTAAAGTTTAGAGTCATAATAGTGCATTCAAGGTTTTCATCTCTATTTTTGTTGCATGAAGGATTTTGAAAATGTTAATGAAGACCTTTTGAAACTTGATTTATGATGCAGGAAGTGCAAATGGAAATAAAATGAGTCCAAGCTTCAATGTCAAGATACCCATTTCTCTAAGCCTTGGGAAAAATGATATAGTTGTATTGAGTGTGATGCTTGGATTGCCAGTAATGATTGAAATTTTATTTAAATATTTCACTGAGCTTTTTGAGCCTTTGTTTGTACTTTTATGACTATGTTATTGAAAATGGAATTGAAGTTAGGCTTTTGATGATGATGGGTATGGTTTACTTTGAATGTTGTAATGTGATGAAACATAAATTTGTTGTTATAATGTACACTTGATAATTGCACATCTTGTAATCTTATGTATATGCTACAGTATATTTATTTTTTGAAGTGCTTGCATGAAATAAGTTCTTAACATGCTCGCTTGATTGCTCATATTTTGAGGTAAAAGAATTTGGGGGTGCATTTTGAGTAAAAGAGTGTAGGATTAAGCTATGTAGCAATCCAAGGGTTTAAAGATGGCACTCATGACTTGTCACAAGAGTTATGGACATATTAGGTATGTTTTATGGACATATCACATCTCTCGAAACAATTTCTCTTGCAACAATCTTGGAGATGTCAGAACATACTTTAAGGTTCTTAACAACTCTAATAGTTGTACCAGGGGCCATGTTTAACAAACCAAATGCAATTGCTAACTTTTCACTATGGTGGCAAATAAATGATTCTTTATACCATGTTGCCTTCATTTTCCAAACCAATTTCTCCTATTTTACATAGCTCTACCATGTTTCTGGATGTGATTTGTCTCCTACACAAAAAACATGTACCAGTTTACGGTCTTCAATCCAACTACATCTAGGTATCTTTTTAATTCCTCTATCTTTCATCAATATCTTTAATATTTAAACCTCGTACGAATGTTTTAGAGAAGAACATAAGTTGCAGCATTTGTAGGATCTAGCTAAAAAAGCAATGTTGTTGGAAATACTCATCCTATATTCATATATGATCCACAACCTATGCATTGGTGAAGAATAGTAATGTCTTTGTCACACAACTGTTTTATTCTTTATTTTTTTGCTTTCATTTGTAGTCATCTTCAGGTTTATTCGTGAGCATTGATATTGATATCTGACCGATAACATATTTTCCCTTGTTTTTATGAATGGATATCTGCATAGCAAAGCTACACTAACAAACACCATTGTAGATCTCCCTAAAACATGGCAATGAGCAATGCAAGTAGCACAACTGCAATAGCTACCGAATTTGATGGTTCTACAATAATATTTATGCATATTTACCTCAAAACATAGTTAATAACAGTAATTCATATCATTTGGCCTTGCTTTTTATAGATATATATACGATTAGATAGTTGTTATCATAGATATTGTTTATATTTTTTGTTTTACAGTGATAAAATTTCAATCTTTTTTCCTATTGTGATGGTTTTCAGATTCATGGTAGAAAGTGGGCTTTTCAATTTGCATATTTCATACTCTACAACATAGGACTCCTACTACTTTTTGGGAGAGCTCTCAATTTATTCTATTTCATTTTCCTTTTAACCTATATAAATGCAACAATAAGGCAAAAATTTCAATTTATTTATATATGCTACTAACTCAATTGAGATAGAATTTTTTATTAGCTTTAGATCCCCATTTTGATATTAGGTGTTTTATCTTGATATTAGATGTTTTATCTTGATAGCATGTCTAATCTAGGGTTATTGTTGACCAAAGATGTTGTGACTCTGTCCAGTATGGTTATCTTTTTGGCTAAATGGCTAGCATTGTATCTTTGTCTTAACTTGATGGGTATAATCCTGTATTAAAACATAGCTTAACTCATTTACCATGAAAATGGTTTTGAAAAGAGTTATAGGTTATGGATTATTTAAAATATTAAAGATGAAAGACATTGGTTAAAATTTTATAAAATGTCAAAGTGCTTAAAATATTTAAATAAAACCAAGACTCATCTCCAAGTATCTTCTCAACAATTCCTAACTATTGCAATCACAACCTTCATGTAGAGTTTTTCCCCATTGCAATTATGTATCAGACTAAGCTTATCCCATTGTTTAGTATATTGATCCTATCCCCATTGCCTAGTGATATATCAAACTAAGCTTGTCCCGATTGCTTTGTGTACTCAACAATTCACAACTTTCCTTGGGGATGCACATAACTCAGTTGATGAACCAAGTGGGAAATTATGTCCATAAAATGGCAACATTTCTTGGAGGTCTTGTTGTGGGATTCATAAATAGTTCGCAAGTTTCCCTTGTAACTCTAGCTACTGGTCCATCTATTGTGGCTGCAGGAGCAGCTTGAAATATATTTCTTCATAGGCTTGCTGAAAATATTCAAGATGCATATGCTGAAGATGATAGCATTGCAAAGCAGGTTTGAAAGGGGGGGCGGGGGAGGATGTAGTTCGTATAAATTAACATGTTAGGTTTTTGTATTTTGTTTGTAAACTGACTTTATGCTAATTCTTTGTTGACTTGTGGGTAGTTGCTATGATTTGGATTTAGGTAATTGTTGATGGTTGTGTTATATTTAACAACTATTAGGCATTTTATACATGTTTTTCCTAGTCTGGGAAAGTAGTCCAATCTTGATAGATGTTTCTTGGTCTATGTTTTGTGTACAAGCACTAATCCTAATGAATAAAAAAATCATTGATATTGTTCTACAATCTCTTGGCATGTTTTGTTATATTTTTCTTACATAGCAACAACTAATGTTATTGTTTGGTTGTAAACACCACTTCTGCTTATATTTATGTTGGCTTAGATTGATGGTAGTTTCTTTATTAAAGTTGATACCTTGATCACTTTTGTTTTAATAGCAAGGAAATATTCTTTTAAGATGTTATGTTCATGATAGATATTTAACAAATGCAAGCAATTTTAATTGATAATGACCCATGGAAGTCATTATTTTGGCATAAGTCATTAATATTTCTAGGATATGAACATGGTAAAATATCTAAAATCTCCTTAATGCTTTGGTACTTTAGTATAGGTCCCCATTGAATTATTTCAAATTTAAGGTTATTGTTTACACTAACCATGGATGCACTTTCTTTGCTTACATTTAGATTGGTTTTATTGATTGTAGCATTGAGGGACTCTTTTTTGCTTTGTGTAGGAAGGGAATGTGTATAATAAGTGCTTTTGGAGGTAAGGGATGGGTTGGTGGAGGTGGTGGAAAAGTTTCCATAAAGAGCTACAGTAAGAAAGAGAGTTTAAATATCTTTGTGCATGGTTAGTTTGAATGAGGGCAGCCTACAAATGATTGGAGTTTTATCACAATCCTAGAATGAAAGTTCTTTGCAAAGATATATCATGTACTTATGCATTACAAGGGTAAGGGACTGTAGGTTATGATATAAAAGAACAGTCATGCACAAATGACAGTTAGAGGATCAACAAGTTTTACAAGGGTAAGGGATTGTAGGTTATGATATAAAAGAACAGTCATGTTCCTATTCTTTTGTAAGTTGTTGAACATAAAGACAAGGTTTTGGAGTAGATTTCAGCTAGTTATTTTCTCTCTCAGCAATGTATTGTAATCTTTTCAAGTTCTTTTATGTTGGGACAACAAATTGTAACTCCATTTTCAAGCTTACACAGTTGAATATAATATATTTTTTATTAATAAAATAAGTTATTCTTACCTTCTTATTGTTGTTTTATTGTGCAAATATTTTAGATAGTTGATAAGTAATCTTTTTTATTAATGGAAACCAGTAAATAAAAATGACTAAATATATGACTAAAGTAATGACTAAATATATAACTAAAGTAATGACTAAATTAATGACTAAATATATGACTAAACAAATCACTACCATGACTAAATAAATGACAAAATTAATGACTAAATCAATGACCAAATCAATGACTAAATAAATGACTAAAATAGTTTAGTCATAAATTTGGTGGTGTTATAAATGACTACAAATAAACCACTAAAATAGTCATGTGACTAAAATTAATGACTAAATATAATGACTAAATAAATGAGTAAATCAATGACCAAATCAATGACCAAATTAATGACTAAAATCAATGACTAAATAAATGACTAAAATTGTTTAGTCATAAATTTAGTGGTGTTACAAATGACTACAAATAAACCACTAATAGTCACGTGACTAAGTTAGTCATTTATATGCAATTTTTAGTAGTTTATTTAGTCATATATTGTTGTTTGTGTACTAGTGGTTGGTTGCTTTCTAGTGCACTTAAGGACCCTCTAAGGGATAGCCAACTCCTATGTTCAAGACTCCTGAAATGACTAGCCAACTAACAAGATCTAGTCAATGACTGAGATCTCCTGCACTTTAGGCTATGTGGGGCCAAAGAGGGTGTTCCTATTGTGTTCATTTGAGAATATGTTTTATAGAACACACCATTTTCAAAGATCAGTTTGAATGAAGGATAATTATGTTACAATTACTACAAGATTGGCTTAACTATAAGTAAATTTCTTACCCATTCCTCAAAACAAAGGGCATTCTACATGATAATTGACATATACATGCATTAGGATTTAATGAATGTTAAAAAAATTTTAAATTCTGACTTTAGGTCAATTATCAGACAATTATTTGATTAACCCTTTAGGTAAATCATTAAGGAATAGACCAGTGCCTTGTTACATTGGGCATTAGAGTCACATACACAAGAACTAGTAATACATAAATGACTTTAAAATTTGATGGGATGGACTACTCTCATAACAACTCTGCATTATAGAGCTCACTCTTTCTAATAGATAACTACTTATCAAATCCCCTATGAATAATTGTAAATCTAAGACTCCATTTAAGCATTTAATTGATTGCTTGAATCAAAGCAGAAATAGAGACATACATTTGAACAAATGTTCAAGGAAGAATGAAAATATCATTAATACTTCATTCAAAATTCACAAAAATTCACATAAGGAGAGAAAATATATTAGAATTATACGTTTATTCATGTTTATCAGTCATATCTACATAACCATTTAAGATAATTGCACATGTTCTTCTAAAATCTTAAAACAGACTATCTATTTTATTCCTATCGTTCTACCCATATACACCTAATTCAAAACCTAACCAAAATTTTCATCCCACTTGCAAATGAGCTATGAATTCCCTTTTATAAGACCAGGGAGTAGAACAAGCCACCAACTTAAGTGCAACTTAGATACACAATTTTCATTTCACTTCTCATTTCGACCACATTTCGCAAAATCCCCACATGACAATTCTGTTAGACACAGGGAAAAGCCAAAACCAACATAGCCGCTAGGAGGAAGCAAAGTCCCGCCAAAATCCTCCTTTATCACCAGGTACACACCACATCAAATGTCCACATCCCCACGAGGGCACACATTCAACATCAGACCATAAAGTAATAGTCACGTACGCCAGAGAAGAGACCAACCATTGCAACAATATATCAAAACCAAAATTTTCCATCCCACATGGCAATTCCTCATTGACCAGCCACCCCACTCTTACCAGTTCCCAGACCATGATACACACGCCCGCTCTGAGTCATCGCAAGGGAGGGAGAGGAAATATTGGCTTCCTCCTCATCCTTTTTCCTTACACAGCACAGTACCAATCCACCCGCTTGGATTTCTAATTTCCAGTGGAGGAACAAACAAGATTTCTTCACTTGGGGCCTAAGTTTGATCCAAAGTGTCAAGACACTGCCGATACCCAAAGTCTGTCTCTGTCTCACTATTTGACAGGCTCTCAGTAAGGTCAATGGGCAAATGCTAGTGCCTAAAGGAGCCACACCCATACCTCATTCCTTTGCATCCTCTAGCAGCAAAGTGCACTAGTTCTTTGCCTTTGTCTTTGACCCTTCCAGTAGCAGCATTCTGGAATTGTAATCTTCGGCTGCACCTTGTGGGTGCAAATACGAGCTTTCCAGTAGGAACATTGGTCTCCATAGTTGAGTTAGCTTCCGATACACTAGCACCAGGCTTCTGAGAGCTCAGGCGAGTAGACCTCCTCACTGGTTCACTCATTTTCTTTGTCTGACAATTGCTCAAACTCCCCTTGTCTTAATTAAGAAAACTTCTAACTGCTAAGTGCAAATGACACAAATAACAACTATTCCTTTTGTATTTATCACGTGAATCGATGGCACCCATGATCAATGTTTAGTAAAACACATGCGTAAACTAGATAGCTCATTGGCATATGTACTATCACCGTTTAATTCCCAATTGCATGGAGATCTGTAGATCACACTTCATCATTGCCAACATTTGCATTTCCACACGAATTGAGATCAACTTGATCGCACTAGCAAGAAATAGTTCATTAATGCTCACTGGTTGTAGAACAGAATGGCTATCATGTGTCATTCGCCAACTTTAAATATTACCCATTGATCCTTTGAGGAGATGGCAGATTGAACGGTTCACCCTAGGTTGAATGGGTTTGAAATCCAACAAAGCATTGTTGGTTTACTCTCGGCGAATGGTAGTGATCCACCTCAGACAATAGTTTCCCTGTCGGCGAGTTTCGTATGTCTCATAGATTGAGTGGTTGGGGGCACGTGTCATGATCTCGCTGATCTCACTAGTCTTAACTAGCGTTCACTTTCTCCCAACGAACTAGCGGGGAATGGTGAAGATCATTCTCCAGATATAATTTCGGTCATTGAATCAGATGGTAGGCATAGTGGTGGGGTTGGGTCCCACGAACATACAAGGAGACGCATCTTTATTTCGCCAACCTCGCTGCTTTTAACCCGCTAACACTTAACTCCCGCGAGTTGGCGGGGTACGACCAAGAGCTCATCTCGGATCCTCAAATCTTAAGACCTGCACTCCATAAAATGTTAGCATTTAATAGAAAGGACTCAGTTAAGCCGACGGCAACATGACCCCTTCAGGATGGATGACTTAGGCTTAAGTGATTGGGGAAATTTAAAACCTGACTTAGGGAAAAAGCTCAAGTCAATGGAATAATTGATGACCGGTGCTTCAAGCTAACAGGGCCGATAAACTAACGTGTAATGTGGCTCAAGGGATGACTTAAGAAATTGGTGACCGACAGAGTAGGTCAACTTGCAATTATAACATTAGCATACCTTTGTGAATAAAACCCTACTCATTCATGGGGACAATGGTTTAAAATGGAGACTAAGCCTATGAGGCAATGAGAAAATTCCTCAAAATTTTAGAAGCTCTATCAAGGTAGTCCCTTTATAACTGTCATAAATGAAAGAGTAAATGGTTGGCCTCATTTGAGACTACAGTATAGTGCTTATAGATCACAAAATGGTGAAAGTACTAAGTCCACTGGGATAGTCCAAACTATTGCAAATTCCAAAGTTGAATGCTCATTGAGATTCGTATTGCATATGTTGATGAACTAATGTTAATGAGGGCATGTTGTCAACATAGTGATAATGCCACAATGAAGTTCACATGAATGAAGTGAGGATTGTTATGTTACTAGCAGCTTTCAAAGGGATAATGGAACATGCGATGAATTAGGATGTGTCTGGGGTTTTACTATAGCACATGAAGTTGGTTGTTGAGGTGTGCAACAGTAATGGAGAAGATAAATTTGGTCAATGATGAGTGGAAGGAAAGATTTCTTCTAACGGTTTATAGGATAATATTTGGATGGAGGTGCTATAGCATAGAAGGGATAAAGAGACAAGACCAACAAGGGATAATGGAACATATGGTGAAATAATAGAGGGTACAATGGGAAGGGAGTCAAATGTGATAATGGAACATGGGATGGACTAGAATAGATTAATGGGATGGGCTAGGATGGAATAACAAAATATAGCGTGAACTATTAGAGGTTAATGGGATGGGATTAGGAGGGAATAAAGGAACATAGGGTGGATTAGGGAAATATAGTGGGACAAGACCAAGAGGGGATAATGGAACATAAAGTGAAATAAGAGAGGGTAATGGGATGGGAATAGAAGGGGTTAATGGAACATAGGATAGACTGGTATAGGTTGATGGGATGGGCTAGGATGGGATAACAAAATATAGGGTGGACAATTAGAGGTTAATGGGATACAAAATTAGTAAGGAATAATGCAACATAGGGTGAATTAGAAGGTTTCTGGGGTTTGGCTATAGTACATGAAGTGTGAACTTGACCTGTGTGTAGTAATAATAAAGAAGAGTTATCTAGGATGAAACGTGGATAAAGATGGTATAACATAGAATGGATAAAGGAACATAGGGTGGAACATAGGGGATCATGGAACATCTAGGGTGAAATAATAATGGGTACAATAAGATGGGAGTAGAAGGGAATAATGACACAGAGGATGGACTAGAAGATATTAGTGGGATGGGCTAGGAGGGGATTATGGAAAATAGGGTGAACTATTAAATGTTAATGGGATGGGATTAGGAAGGAATAAAGGAACAAAAAGTGAATTAGGAGAAGATAATGACACGATCAAGAGGGGATGATGGAACATAGAATGGACTAGTAGAGATTAATTGGATGAGTTAGGATGGGATAATAAAACATTTTTTATGGTGAACTATACTAGAGGTTAATGGGAAGTAATTAGGAGGGAATATTAGACCATAAAGTGAATTAGGCGGTGTCTAAGGTTTGAATATAGGACATGAAGTGGGAACTTGAGGTGTGTAGTAATAATGTATTAGAGATTTGGTCAATAATCTGCAGAAGGAAAGGTTTCTTGTAACGATATGTGTATAAGATGAAATATGGAGGAAGGTGGTATAATATATAAGTTGTTAAAGATTGGGATATGTGATATAAAATGGTTAAAATATGAGTGATGAAAGGAATGGAAGAATGAGATGGATGTTGAATGGTAAATATAATTAGGATCTCACAAGACCAACCAATGTTTGTGTTTCTCATCAATTTTTTAGATTTGTATACACAAAACTATGAAAACTAGCTAACATTGTTTTACACCACCATTAATGAATAAAGGCTACTTGAGTTTGTTTGAGGACATTAATTGCGAGATGTGGAGGTCGAAGGTCCACCAGGAAACTATTTGACATCCAAAGCATGTTATGAGACAAACATTCAAATATAACATTCAACTATTCAAATGCATTAATAATATCTTTAATACTAGTTGCATACCTATGGACTCAACGTCGATAACGAATAAGGGTCTACATGAATGGAGCACGTCTCATGAACACTCCAACCCTGAAATTTCATCATATTGATATTCTACTAATTTAGTTATTCTTAAATTTCAAAATATAATTTAATAAACAAATTAAATGAACTTGCTGAATTTTACCTGAGTGTCAATGCCGAATGTATTATTTAGCAAATCAACTGTGAAAGCCATCGCCTCTACAACTGATGTAGGTTGTGTAGCTGCATCCCGAGCACTCTGATAATCATACGTGCAAACAACACCACAAGCACCACAATGGTGGGGTGGAGCTAGAGGCCTCGCACACTGTATAATGGTCTGGGTGAGCGAGCTAATCGACTCCATTGTGTCCACCTCTACACTGTCCTTAACAATGGAAGGAATGGCGACATGATCCACCATGGTTTTGGAAAAGGGTCTCGGTGCCAACTGTGGATTACGTCGTGTAGTAGGTATATCATGTGCGGAGCCCCCACCTCTACCCTGAAAGTCTAAGATGTCAAAATAATTTGGCATCTTATTGAGGACAAAATCACAATAGAGTTTCCTCAAAAAGTATTGTGGTACCTCATGGTTATTGCATGGAGGTTGGTCAAATACCATCCACCACCGCTCCCAAAATTTATTTTTAATTAACTCATGGTGGAAAAAATGGATGGGGAACCTCTTGCATGCATGAGACAAAGGTGCATTAGTTCTCGACTCTGTAAATAAGGCACACAAGTCGGCTTTGCTAATTTTTGTTTTTTCACATCTACATATGAAAAACCACTAGTATAAAATTGTCTCATCTCATGCCTCTTATTTGACCAAAAAATTATTTTCTCGCTCATTTCTCCTACATGAGATACAATTTACTTCAATGATTCGACAATCCCTCTCCTATAAGGGTGGGTTTCGGCATGCTCGGTTAATCTTCCAATTAATTGTTCAATGTCTTTTTTATTGTTTTCAATTTGATTTAGGATATTTTCTTGTGTTGCTTGAGGATGCTTATAAATTGATGGAGGGGTTTCAGGTTGTTCTTGTATAGGAGGCTCTTCGTGAGGGGGTGATTGTGAATTCTTAATGTTTGGAGGTGGAGATTCATTCCCTGAGAACTAGAACAAAGTTTTATTTAAAAAACCTATTTCAATCTACATTCTAAATCAAATTTGAAATAAAAACAATAAAAATACATACCTCTTTCTAATATTTGACCTCTTTGACTTGTTGGCGGCATCCTCGTAAAGAATTGCAAGCTAAGAGTGCAAACAATGGAAGAGATTTGGCAAGCACGAGTTGCAGAGTTGAAAACCTCCAAGCCAAGCACGGGTTGAAAATAAAATGAGGTTTGGAATGCATTTTTTTTCTTTTATTCCACTTTGGAATTTGGCACACGCCAAATGAATTTTGTGCTAAATGACTTAAATTCATTTGGCGTGCACCAAATTTGGTGCTCACCAAATTTAGAGTGCGCCAAATGCTCAATTTGGAAATTTTTCTCTGTTTTTTCCAATTTGGCATCAAAATTGTGTCACAGATTGGTGCACTAAAACCTCAAGATTCTAACAAGTATTTGGAACTCTAGAAGACAAATAAGTAAGTACATAGGTGTACATCTAAGTTTTAATTCAACAAGGAGATGGGAGAATGAGAGAGTTCATTAATAAATTGAATGGTCCAAGACAATCAACACTTCACAAAGAAAAAAAAGCAGGGTTTGTTGTCTCATAGGCTATCTTTGGCCTTAAGGACATTAAAAATCTTCTATTCTATTCAACCAACAAGGTACTGAAAAACAAGAATCTATATAGAATAGCATTTATCATATTTATGTTCATATATCACCAAGTTTAGGTCAATAGGTCTCAAAAAGTACATTAAGCTATAATAGAGAAGACTAGAGTTAAAGGATCCTAGGTTGTAAAAAGATCAAGCAACTGTGAACTAAAGAAATGCTAACATAACATGAGAATAAATCCAAAGAGGTGAACTTCAAACCATAAAAACTAAGTATAACTAAAAATAGTCTTATATGGAAAGGATCTCCCAAGGAAACATTGAGATAAAAAATAAGAAAGATGGGAACAACAATATCACCATGTTTGTAGCTTAGATCACCACGAAAGGGCCAATCCAAGATACAATAATGCCCATAATATGTGTAGGAATAAGATGGTCAAGATTAACAATACTAAAAGAAAGCCTGACACACATCCTAGAACCTTCTTAACATCCACAACCAATGAACCTCTGGTAATAAATAAAAAGTTGGCATAGATAGGTAGAATGCTAGCAAAAGTTCTAGAGTATGGATTTACACCTGCCAATTTTATTTGCATGAAAGTTTCTAAATATTTTGAAAAAGAACTCATACATGGGATAACCTCTCATTGAAGCATTCTATCAAACAGTTCACAATCCTTTTCTATACTTCCACATTTTTCATGTACATTTCCACCAAAGCATTTCCAACTATAATAGCTAAAAAAAATCCTCCTGCCATGATGCTTTGATGGATGTCCATACCATGCTCCAAAACCCCCATTATGCACAAGCAAGGAAGGTACTAGTGAAGGTTGTGGAATTTAGCTTTACACTTGTCAATTGCATTTTCTTGAAAGTTTCTAAAGCCTTTTCAACAAATCTATTTTGTACATATTCTGCAATCCATGAGATGACATCTTTTTCAAGTATTTTGTCAAACATAAAGAATATATACAAATTGCATTATTGAAATGAGTTTCTAGGAAAAATTGTGTATATTTTGTTTTTGTCAGTGGTTATAAATAGAGTAAAAGACCAACTATTCAAACAAAATGGACAACCATAAATGTTTTGTGCATGGGTCAAAGAAAGGTTGGATGTTGGATCTGCAAAGATAGCCAGTCCAGTTTAGATTGTTATAAAAACTTTGAAATTAGATGTTTATTGTTTATTATTATGGTTGCATTTATTTATTCAACAAATTATTTGTTAGAATTAATCAATTAAATATATGAGTTGAAGTTATATAAATTTAAATGAAATCAAGAAAGTTGAAAAAAGAGTAGACATAAATCAAGTCTAATTTGAAAATTGTAAGAGAGGTAGATGGCTTCGAAGATAAAAGAATTGTAGATGACTAAAATTAATTTCTAGAAGTCTTTATATTTTTATAATAGTTGGTAACATCCTAAGAAGTATAATGGCATACAAAGAATCATAGAAGTGTCTTTGTAGGTGTGGAAGTGTTAATAAACATTGATGTGTCCTATACACTCATAATTACATTTGTTGAATATAGTGACATTAAAATCTTACTATTAGCATGTGTACCATCTACTATACAGTACCTAATAAGTATGAAAAGTTTAAGGAATATTGTGTTTATGGTATATTGAGGAACTTGCATAGTTAAGCCCCTAAAAAATATGTTTTTTCAACGTAAAATTTTGTAAGAGTTGAAATTATTGGAAGAGTTGGAGTGTGTGGCTTTATAATGGTAGCACAATAATGATAATGGATCTGTGTTCTATTTATGGAGTATGTGGCTTTATAATGGTAGTGCAATAATAATAATGGATTTGTGTTATAGATATGGAGCATGACCTAGGTGGTCTTTCAAAATAAAGGTGGATAGGTGCTCAAGAATGGTAGATGATAATGAATCATTTCCATTTTTAGTCTCACTTAAATAAATATCCTTAGGACTAGTCCAATCATAAGACATGAAATAGAATTAGATTTTATATGTGAAAACAAAAATTAGATTATATAAAACACAACCACACAATAATATTCAAATAAACACTAGTACATTGTGATGTTCAAAATAACATAGATATATTATTTTAAATATAATGAAATTTATACAATGTAAAAATTATATTAATTAAAATAAAATATTGTAAAAAGCTCAAATTTATTTGAATAACATAATTTAAAAATGATTGAAAATTTAAGTTAGCTCACAACATTTTATAAAATTTGAAAGTTACTTAGATCAAATCTTTATTCACATATTTAATTCACACTAATGAATGACAAATCTAAAAATCAATAATATAAATAAATAATAATAATAATAAAGAAAATAATAAAATATCATAAACAAATTCCATATATAATTTTACTACTTACAAACTATTTAAAAATAAATAAAGGAAAAGATCATGGCTATAAATTTTTACAGTTTGTACTTGAGGTGAACCTTCTTTGGAATATGTGTCCTCATTTTTTTTCACTTGAGGTTGCTATGAATTCAAATTACCTCACTTGACATAGACCGCTCGCCACTAGATGCTTTCTCTAGCTATGCATTTTTTGCATGGATTATATGCAAGGAATGCCATTCTGAAACCGTATTTACAGAAACACTAGAGGTTGGCTCGGTTAGAAAGTCCAAGCAAGCAAATACAAAAGGGTAGGTCATTCAAAGACTACGTGGTAGCTTAAAAATTGTCCTCCTACACCACCAAGCCTTGTCGAGAAGATACACTACACAACACATGGTCCTCCAGATAAATCGGAATCCTCCACATCAGATCTACAAAGCTCTCAAAATAAACAATAGCTTCAAAATGCATGGGGAGATGTGAAACATTTCATTTTTGTATCTCTACAAAAGAAATAAGACAATCCAAAATAAGCTTGTTATCACAAGCCACTACAACAACCAAACCCAAGATATTTAAACAACAATTAGTATGTGTTAAAATATGCTTTGTTGAAACCATCTGATGCTGCCACATCTCAATGCAGATTCTACAACATGTGCAATCTAGCTTCCTCTATTCAAATTCCATCAATCTTCCCTTTCTCCCCTTTATGTGACAAAGGAATTACAATCAGAAATAGGTCATAAAGTTGAACACAAAGGCAACAAAGGGTTATGAAACATTTATCGTTGTGTTGCTCTCAATATTGTTGCCTTCGCTTGGAGTTTTTCTCAAATATGGTTGTGGAGTATGTGTTTACCTTTCTTATTTATTGTGCTTCCATCTTAGTATTCTAATTTATCTGGGTAATGGTGGTGTATTTGCAAGTGGAGTTTTAAATAGATTTGTTGCTAACATTTTTGGGTTTCATTCTTGGAAGTATATATGCTTTGTATGTTCTTGTTGGATGAAAAATGTAGCTCCATGTAGAAAATTCAAGCTCCTTGATCGAGTTGAACAAGGGGAAATGCCCTTTTTTGGCATTTATTTTGATTTTTTTTTATTTGTGGTCATGATTTGAAATTCATTGTAATGGAAAAATGCATTATGCTTTTTTTGATCTATATATTGAAAAGATGTTGGTCAAAATGATTTGAAGGATTAATATATTTATTAATGAAGATTCAGTAGAATTTGAAGTATACTAAGATTCTCAGCTTATACAGTCATTCGTTGCCTCCTCATAATGATTTTAATGATTTTTCTATTTCTCTCTGTCCATTTCATTCATGTTTTTTAAGACGAACAATTGACTTACTAAATAATATATTTATGTTAGTTTTGGGTAATCCTCACAACAATCACCGTACGTATTAGTTGGGTAGGCTTCTTGGCCAGAAGCTCCCAGACCATGAAGGAAAGGTGGATGATGTATATGATCCCATGAAAGTAAAGAGATGGAGATGGAGATGGAGGTGGAGAAGGCGAAGAATATGGAGAGAAGGAGAGGGAGAGATAAGGTCTTTGATGGATGTTCATACCCTATTCCAATGCTCCTATTTTGACATAGCAAAGGAGAATGCTGGCAAAAGTTGTGAAGTTTGGCTTTGCATCTGCCAGTTGTGTTTTCTTGAAAGTTTCTAAAGCTTTTTAAAACAATTCATTTTGTGCATATCTTGCAATCATTGCATTCCACGAAATAAACTCTCTTTGAGGCATCTGACAAACAATTCATGTGCCTTTTCTATTCTTCCACATTTTCATACACATCTACTAGAGCATTTTCAACCATAATATCCGGAAAAAAATTCCCCTTCCATGATGCTTTGATGGATGTCCATACTCTATCTGAAGCTCCTGGCGAAGGTTGTTGAATTTGGCTTTACACCTGCCAATTGCATTTGTTTGAAAGTCTAAAACCTTTTCGACAAATCCATTTTGTACATATTCTACAATCATTGCAATCTATGAGATGAGATTTTTTTTCAGGTATTCTATCAAACAGTTCACGTCCCTTGGTAATACTTCCACTTTTTGAATGCAATGTCTACCAGGGCAGTCACGACTATAATATCTAACGAAGTTCCTATGTTCTTTATGCTACAATGAACGTACATACTGTTCCAAAGCTCCCATTTTGGCATGGGCAGGCTAGCAAAGGTTGCGGAATGCACTTGCTAATCGTTTTGATTGTTTTCCATGGCTTTTCCTAAACCACAAGGTAGAAAATTGGTGGCAACCATGTTGTGGTGGTTTTTCTTGGGCATTGCATTCTACGGTAGTAATTTGTTGCAAAAAGATGCATTATTAAATAAGATCATAATAAAATATTAATTTTGTTATAGTCATGTGATTTAGTAATATGAGATGCCAACATCATTATTTTGAAAATATTAACTAAAAGAATAAAATAATAAATTTGTTATAATCACATGATTTAATAAGAAGTATTATATTAACTTAAAAAACAAAATATTATATTTGTTATAATCATATGATTTAAGAAGTGTTACACAAGTACTTTCCTTTATAGTATATAAAGACAACTTTGATTATAATTATAGTTCTGATTCAATTCTTAATTTTAATTGTAATTCTAACCCTAACCATAATTACAACCCTAATTCTAATTCTAAACCTAACATCAAACATAACCCTAATTCTAACCCAAACATTAAGATACATTGATTGTAGTCATAGCTCTCATGACAAATCTTAATTTTAATTGTAATCCTAAGCCTAAGTCTAACCCTAACCATAATTACAACCCTAATTCTAATTTTAAACTTGACATCAAACATAACCCTAATTCTAACCCAAACATTAAGATAAATTTTGAAGTGTAATTAAAAGAAGCATTGTTTACATTTTTCTAGCCATAACCAAAACTATCAAACTATCACTCTTATTTTAATTGTAATTCAAAATCTAACCTTAACTCTAACCCTAATTCTAACCTTACCCCTACCCCTAATTCTAACCCTAACCACAATTCTAATGATTTTATAATTATAATAATTAAAATTAGAATTAGAATTTAATTAATTATTTTAATTATAATAACCTTAATTTTTCTAATTCTAACCCTACCCCTACCCTAATTCTAACCCTAACCACAATTCTAATGATTTTATAATTATAATAATTAAGATTAGAATTAGAATTTAATTAATTATAAAATTAAAATAATACTTAATTATTTTAATTATAAAATTAAAATAATACTTAATTATTTTAATTATAATAACCTTAATTTAAATTTCAACTACTTAAATAAAATATGAGAAGAGTTCTTAATTATGCGTGGAGTTAAAATTATTTTTTTCAATATATTGTTTCTTTAGAAATAAAAAATTAAACATGTTGAGTATATTATAAAGGGTACTTTAAAAAACACCATATCATAACCAAAATAGAATAATTTATTTCCAAGCTTCTGTAACAGTATAGAAATGGTCTTCAAACAGACCATTATTTTTTCATGCAATTTTCAGAGAAGAAAGGTGATGAATGATCAATCCTGATGGTGACCAAGAAAGCCTTTAGCAATATTTCCCCCACCACCATGAGGAAATATTCCACCTGGCACTGACTCATTACCAGAAGAGTAAACAATCCTGAGAATCTGAGCAGGGCTTCTGCCATAGGCCACAGAATACTTATCACCTGCAAGAATATTGCCCTTCACCTTTCCTTCTGCTCCCTGTGCTCTTTTCACAACCAGTCCTTCGTCCACCACTCGGGTGTACCCGAGGTTGTTTCTCAGGGTGGAAAGTCTGTCTGTAAACTCAGCCACTGTGTAAGGATATGGTGCCACCTTCACCAACTTGTTTTTATATAGTAAGGTTCGAATCACTGCATCCTGCCCTGATTCCACTCCCAGAAGACCTGCCAGGAGCTTCATGCAAATGCATATCAAAGTTAGGGTTTTTATGGTTAATACATGAAATTATAAGTAGCTAAAATTTGGACAGTGGGTGCTTACTCGCTTTGCAGTTTTAGAGTGAAGATTGGCATTGCTTCCCACATAGCCTGTGAGGCCAACATAGGGAATAACGTAGCTTGCAAGCAGATAATTGATGCTGTTGGCATAGGGATCAAATGGAGGATTCAACTTGGTATTGAATGCAGCGTCGAAAACTTTGGAGAATTGTTTGGCACTTAGATCCAGTTGGGGTCTCGGGAAACCCTTTACAGTTGCCTTTATAGCCCTGCATATCCGTTTGAAAAGTTACAGAGAGCCATAGATATGTAATTGCATGTACCTTTGAAAATAAAAAATAATCAACTGTGTGTTTTGAGATCACCTATCATCAGAACACAAGTGTTCACACTTAGTTATCCATCATGAAGAAGTCCATTGTCATGAAGAGAAAGAGTAACTTTGACAAAAAAAAAGTTATATAAGAAGAGAAAAATAAATCAACTGTGTATCCATCTTCTCTATAGAAGAATAAATCAACTGTGTATCCATCTTCTCCATAGAAGAATATATCCAATGTGTATCCATCCTCCCCAGAGAAAAATAAATCCACTGTGTATCCATCCTTTCCAGAGAAGAATAAATCCACTGTGTATCCATCCTCTCCAGAGAAGAATAAATTGATAAAAAAGTTATCAATAAGAGAAGAATAAATTGATAAAAAAGTTATCAGGAAGAGAAGAATAAATCAACTGAGAATAAATTGATATAAAAGTTATCAGGGAGAGAAAAATAAATCAACTGTGTATCCATCTTCTCTACAAGAGTTATCAAGAAGAGAATAATAAATCAACTGTGTATCCATCTTGATACAATGATATCAAGATGGAAGAATAGGAAGAGAAAGTTATAAGAGAAGAGAACTCATGATTAAAAAGTTATCAATTAACTTGAGGAAATGAGGCCAATAATAACAATGCTTCGTTTCAACGTTTCAGATTAAACACTTACACTTATGATGGAAAGAACAGTAACTTCATTAAAAAGTTATAAATCTAGGCTACTTAAATGAGTTAGGCCCATAAAAACAATGCTTTTGGAGTCAAGTCAGGTCATGGAGAAGTAAAAGAATATAAAGCTTTTAACTTGCATGTTGCAGGCTGCTTGAGGGAGCCCAATAAACAAAGGGCCAGTTCGAGCTAATAGAGAGATACCACATATTCCATATAATTGAAAAACTGCTATTTATATGGGAGGGTTAGGATTCCTACTTTTATATAGAAGAATTCCATATAATTAAACAAATGTTAAGAAAATTGCAGTTGAAGAAAAAACTCCTTAAGACTTTAAACTGATGTTGAGGAAGACCTAAAGATTTTTTATACCAGCATGACATTCCTATAATTTTTCATTTAGAATTCCTTACTTTCACTTAAAATTTCCTAACACAAAAGAATTAGTCCCCTCCATGGAGCCATAGGCTAAAGACACAGTGCCATGGACTTGAGGATCTAAAACAATGGAGAGACAAGTCCTATGAAATAAAGAAAAAATGCTCCATAGTAAACTGGAAACTTAACTTGGACCCCCTAGTTTTTTGCATCAGAGATTTTCAGAGTTTTTGACCCACATGCATCTAAGATTTTTCAATTCTAGCCATAGTAGTCTAGACACTTAACTTGGACCCCCTAGTTTTTTGCATCAGAGATTTTCAGAGTTTTTGACTCACATGCATCTGAGTTCTACATTTTCATCATAACACCTGATGAGAGATTTTAGGGAACCTGGCCATGGAATCATAAACTAAAACTCTTCTAATTCTGATCTACCACTTCCATTTGTAGTAACCTAAAAATAAACACAGCCTGATACATTGTTTGCTATTTACAAGTCTTTACTAAAACCTCAATGCAGATAGCCCAATGTCATTGAATCAACTCCCACAGTACCAAAAAAAAGTGAAAAACCTATTGAAATCCCCTGCATTTGATAACTATGACATTACCTGAGATGACCAACTTCCTGGTAAGCAAACTGCTCAATGACATCTTGCACAAGAGGGTCAAGATGAGCTTTGACAGCTCCAGTGGGAGGAGGCCCACCACTCACCAGCTCAGGAGCAGCACGATCAAGGCCATATCCAAAGGCCCCAAACAGGAAAAACTCTGCCTCCAAGTATTCCAAATTGAGAGGAAATTCAAGCAAATCTATCTCTCTAGCCTGCACTTTCCCAGGACGGTATCCTCCATCCAGCCTGTGCTTCAACACTGCTGCTCCCTCACTCACAGACACAAACACCAGAAAATGTAGGCAAATGAAAGCTAAAAACCTGCACCATACTGCACAAGAACCCATTTTTGTGTTGAATTATGCATGTACTGATGAAACAGGTGGCCTTATATTGAAATCCAGGAAACATCCTGTGTGATGATAACCGTGCCAGGGAGCCACGTGGAGTGTGTTGCATGTCAAAAGATCTAGAATGATCTACGTTAGTCAACTAACATCAAATCAATCCCAGTCTCTTTGCCTTTGGCGTAGGACTCGCTGGATTTAGAAACAAAAGCCGTTAGAACTATTCAATGGGAGATCTTGCCGCCTTTTCTCAAGCATTGATTTGAAAGGATTTTCAGTGATTTAATCTTTGTATAGAGATTTTGATCAGTGGATGCTATCTTAACATGTGTTCTAAATCTGGTAGAGGTGTCTTCTTTTCCTCTAAATTTGGTAATTATATCTGCTTTAGTATTTATTAAGTTGTGGGAAACGGGCTTAATAAATATTGCTTAAATATTTTGAGTTATTGTTTTTACTAGATTAAATAGTTTTAAATTTCTTATTATTTTTCAAATTGTTTTTAATATTTAAGATATACAAAATTAAATAGTTTTAAATTTCTTTATTTTTTAAAAATTATTTTTAATATTTAAGATTTTCTTATGATATTTTCATTTTTATGGATATCAATAGCAATAGATAGGGATGTGAGATGAGCGTAGTGTCAATATTTTTATTTTGAAAATATTAAATAAGAGAACAAAATATTAATTGTGTTATAAATATTTTTGGTTATTGTTTTTACTAAATTAAATAGTTTTAATTTTTTTTATTTTTCTTCAAATTATTTTTAATATTTAAGATATTTTTATTATATTTTCACTTCTATCCATATCAATGATAATAGATAGAGACAATAGTAGGTGAGATAAGAGTAGCGTCAACACTCTTATTTTGAAAATATTAAATAAAAACAAAATATCAATTGTGTTATAGTCGTGTGATTTAATAATGTGAGATGTGTGGAGAGCCAACACTATTATTCTAAAAATATTAAATAAAATAACAAAATATTTTGTTATAGTCATGTGATTTAATAATGTGTCATGTCAACATCATTATTTTAAAAATATTAAATAAAAAAATAAAATATTAATTTGTTATACTCATGTGATTTAATAAAAGTGCTACATAGTGGCAAGTACTTACCTTTATATAGTATTATAACAAGTGTCATATAGTGGCAAGTACTTATCTTTGAGTATTGCAATTATTTGTTGTTGATTTGCAGTACTAAAAAATGTGTTATCTAGTTAATAGATAAGTTGGCATGACATTTATAATCTTAATTCTAATTGTAATCTTAACCCTAAATCTAACCCTAACCATAATTATAACCTTAATTATAATTCTAAACCTAACATCAAACACAATCCTAATTCTAACCCAAACATTAAGATAAATTTTGAAGTGTAATTAAGAGAAGCATTGCTTATATTTTCTAACCATAACCAAAACTATTCAAAATCTAATCCTAACTCCAACCCTATTTCTAACCCTAATTCTAATCTTCACTCTAACCTTAACCCTAACCTTACCTCTACCACTAATTCTAACCCTACCACAATTCTAATATTTTATAATTATAATAATTAATAATTAGGATTAGAATTAGAATTTAATTAATTATAAAATTAAGGTTATATTTAATTGTTTTCATTATAATAACCTCAATTAATAATTATTTAATTTTAAACATTTAAAATGGATATAAATTTTTAAATAATTATTAATTCAGATTAAGATTAAGATTAAAATATCTATAGTCATTTAAATGTTTAAAATTAAATAATTATTAATTAGGGTTAAGATTAAAATATTTATAGTCATTTTATGATTATTTTAAATTTTAAACTAATTGTAGACACCGAGAAATGTCCATGTCTTGTAACACCTTGTAGAACAATACATCTAGACATCTTGTAGTATGCTTTGCCCAAGGTACCCATGTCATCACCTAATAAAGTTAAATAAATCTTATTTATTTGACTAATTTCATTTATTCCCTATCGATCCATAATCCCTTCTTCTATAATTAAATAATTTTTTATTTATTTAATTATTCATGACCATTTATCCTCTCTAATTAAACTAGCATACCTATATTTTAAAAATATATGTAAAGTACGCCGAGAGATATCCTTCTCAAGATGTCTATTTTTAATCAATTGAACCAAGTAACCCAAATTGAAGCTTAACTCTAACCATAAAGCTATTTGAACCCTAATCAGAACCCTATTTGAAGTTAGTTTGGATTATTGGCTCATAGACAAGGACAAATTCCCTAGAAGAGTGTCTTTCAAGTTTGAAAAAGTGTAGATGGAAAACCCAAACTTCAAAATGGTTGTCACTGACTCCTGGCTCACCCAAATAGTTGATCATCGCACTAAGATGTTCATATTCAACAGAAAGTTAAAATTCATAAAACTAGAAGTGAAAGAGTGGAATATTGATTTTTTATTAAATCATAATCTTGATTTAGTCATAACTATAGTTGAATCATAACTCTAATTGAATCAAAACTCTACTTGAACCCTAACCCTAACACTAATACTAACCCTTAGCCTAATTTAACCCTACCCCGGCCAACCCTAACCTTAACCCTTACCCTAATTAAATCTTAAGCCTAATTGAATCTTGATTGAACCTTAACCCTAGAACTCTAATTGAACTCTAGCCCTAACTTTGAATGTAACTCCCACAAACTTCAAGAGTTTTATAGATAAAATATACCAAGATGGATGTATGAACCTAGGTAAAAGAGATTTGATGACTTAAAGTCAAGTTGCTTCATAGACAAGTTAAATCTTGTAAAATTTCTTCATATGAACTTTAGGAGGGACAAAGCTTATCCAAATCTCCAAAAATAGGTCCCAACATGAACCTATCCCATAGGCATTCAACCTAGGGACTTTTTCACTTAATAATGAAAAAAATTCACTAAATAACATTTAAAAAAAATCCTTCTACACAACCTTGTTTAAAAAGCAGTAATCAAGTATCCATATATTTTTATTTTTTATACATTTATTAAAAAAAAAAAAAAATTATAATTATTTTTATCTATTTTAATAATGAAATTTGAATACCCATACTAATTCCAATTTAATTTTAGAACAATTTTAATAAACATACATATTGACAAAAGCACTCCCATGTAAGGTGGGCACATTTTTCAATCCCTTCTTCCACCATCCAATCCTCCACTCACTCATTTCTATCCATTTAACTCCGCTTTATCCATACATTCTCATTATCATATATTTACTATAATTAGCTTTCTATTATACTCGTGTCCACACATATTCCTATATATTTTACATCGAAGGCGTATCCAATTTGAGAGAGATCAACCTAAATTTTGAAATCAACGGTTGACCTCTTTCCATAGCACCTGGCCAACGATTGAAAACAAGTTCACTGTCGATCTTATTAGTTTTTGCACTATTTTTTGGCCGCTTAATGGTGTTTCTCACCCACCCACGCACAACTTAAATTCCCGTGTTGTAGAAGTTAGCTACTATAGGATAAGAAGACATGGGTTTCCAGATATTATCGCATTGTTTCACTGTATGCAAAAAAATAGAAAATGCACAAAATGGGTATGTTGAAAAGGTTTTAGAATCTTTCAAACAAATGCAATTGGCAGGTGTAAAGCCAGAGTCCTCAACCATTGCCAACATCCTCCATGCCTGTGCTGAAATGGGAGCTTTGGAACAGGCTATGCACACCATTCACAGGATAAAAGATAGAGGGGTTTCGTAAGATGATGTATTCACAACTTCCCTGGTAAACATGCATGCAAAATGTTGATAGACAGACAAGGCATGCAAACTATTTGAGTTAATTCCTTAAAGAAATGAGTTCTCATGGAATGCCCTGATTGCAGGATATTCACAAAATGGATTTGTTGAAAAGGATTTAGAAACTTTCAGGCATATGCGGCTGATGAGCTTAAAGTCACACTCTACAACCTTTGCCAGCATCCTTGCAACTTGTGTTGAATGGGAGCTTTGGAACATGGTATGGAAATCCATCAAAGCATCTAAAGGATAGAGGAATTTGGACAAATGTAGTTACAACCAGAGCGGTAAACATGTGTGCAAAATGTGCAAGCATAGACAAGGCACGCAAACTGTTTGACAATATGCCTCAAAATAAATTTGGTCACATTGAATGCTATGATTTCAAGACACAAACAAAATGGATTTGTTGACAAAGATTAAGAAACTTTCAAGAAAATCAAATTGGTAGTTGTAAAGCCAATAGTCTCCCCGCTTGTCCCAAAATGGGATTTTTGGAACACAGTATAGATTTGATGGAAGGGGGAATTTTGTCAAATAATATAGTTGGAAATGATTTGATAGACATGTATGGAAAATGTAAAGCATAGACGAGGCTTGTGAACTATTTAAAAAAGTGCATCAAAGAAATGTGGTGTTATTTGCAGGATATGCACAAAATAGATTTTGCACGGATGTTCTCATAATATTTGAAACAATGAAGCACTCTCGAACATATCATAACAATATAAGCTTTGCTTGTGTTCTTTGTGTATATAGCTGTTCAGGTTTAGTGGATGAGCATTTATATATTTCAATACGACGAGTAACCCTTATTGTATTACACTTAAAATTGATCATTGTGTGTATGGTTGAGGTTCTTGCCTATGCTAAGTACATCAAGAACACCCTAAAATTTATGATTAAGATGCCAATTAAACATGTGATGGTTGTGTGGATGTGTTTTCTTGGCCCTTACAGATCACATATGGATATAGGTTTTAGAGTATTTACAATGATGCTACTTTTTTACTTGGATCCTAAAAAAATTGTGACTTATCGTCTACTCTTAAAAATCTATGTAGATGTGGGAAGTTTGTACATATCCTACAATCATTGCAGTCCATGAGATGACATCTTCTTCAAAACTTCAGGTAGTATGTTAAATAGTTCATGTGCCTTGTTAATGCTTCCACTTTTTGTATGCATGTCTACTATGGAAGTTGCAACTATAATATTTGACAAATTATCTCTCTCTCTACCTCTCCCCTCTTTGCATATCCCTGTCTTTCTCAAGTCCTCTCTCTTTGTTCTTTAAGTCTCACTCTATTTTTTCCTCTATCTCCTTACCCCCCCTCTCTCACACTCTTCCCCCCTCTATCTCTCCCTCTTTCTATCTGTATCCCTCCTTTTCTCTCTATTGCAACATAACATGAGCTTGTTAGTAATGGAGCTCATTTAGAGGTTTTGTTTTGATCATGTTTAGATCCCTATAAAAAGATGCATAGTTGATTTGAAGCTCTCACTTCTCCATTGAAACTTATGTTGCACAAAAAACATCATTTTCTAAATGGCCTGCCAATTGACCTTTGCAAAATGTTTGCAAAAAAATAGACCCAATTTTTTCCTAATTGACCTTCCATAACTCTTCGGTGTACCCATTGCACACCAAGGTGTGATTGCTAGTTTCACACCATCTTGAAAAGGAAACAATTAGAAATCCTATGCATTGCAAGGAACATCATTCTAAGAATCTTTTCTTTGGAGCACAAATATAAACTTGTGTTTGCATCAAATCATTCTATGACATATAAGATTATAAATAGTCTTTGGAAATTTTTATAACTATAAAGCTACTCTAAGCAAGGGGTCAATCTAGGAGAATCTAGCTCAAAGTGCAAGAATCACAATTATACACAATTTATAGACCTATCAAAACATTCCCATAATAGACAAGAACAAATCTTACAAAACACATGTTATTTATAAATAATACATATTTTCAATTTACCACAACAAAAAAACTTTACATTATATCAAACTTATTCTTCAACATTAATCCTTAAAAACTAAACAGTCTTACTCTTTTACATTTAATTTTTTAAACTCCTAAAATAATAATTTAACTATTTTAATTCATTTTTTTTTCATAATTGTTGAACATCAGACGATACTCCTTGTGTGCACTGCCATCTTTGAAACACAAGCCTAAAAAAACTATGAAAAGCATTTATATTTTAAATCTTATAAATTTATATTTCTAATCTTATAAATTTATATTTATATTTAAAATTTTATAAATTTATATTTATATTTATATTTTAAATCTTATAAATTTATATTTCTAATCTTATAAATTTATATTTCTATTTATATTTTAAATCTTATAAATTTATATTTCTATTTATATTTCTAATCTTATAAATTTATATTTCTAATCTTATAAATTTATATTTCTATTTGAAAAAATATTTTTAATATATTTAATCCAATGCAAATAACACATGAAAATTAATAATAAGTAAATGTTTGACTTAAATATTAGATGATCATTTAAATTATTTTTAAAAAGCAACATTAAAGACAAAGGAAAAAGAACTACATCCTACATAAAAATACACTATTTACTAATATATAGTAGAATACAAAATGTTAAAAATAATTTATATTTTAAATCTTATAAATTTAATAATTTATATTTTAAATCTTATAAATTTAAATTCAAGTAAATTATAAGTAATTTAATTTTAATCTTAAAAAAATCTAAATTTAGCATTTGTTATTTTGCTTCATTGACCTAATTTTTAGTGGAAAAAAAATTACAACCATTTTAATATATCTTATAAATTTATATTTTTATTTTTATTTCTATTTATATTTTAAATCTTATAAATTTATATTTATATTTATATTTTAAATCTTATAAATTTATATTTCTATTTATATTTCTAATCTTATAAATTTATATTTCTATTTGAAAAAATATTTTTAAAATATTTAATCCAATGCAAATAACACATGAAAATAAATAATAAGTAAATGTTTGACTAAGTAAATATTGAATGATCATTTAAATTATTTTTAAAAAGCAACACTGCTAAAACTATAAGACAAAGGAAAAAGAACTACATCCTACATAAAAATACACTATTTACTAATATATACTAATACAAAATGTTAAAAAATAATTTATATTTTAAATCTTATAAATTTAAATTCAAGTAAATTATAAATAATTTAATTTTAATCTTAAGAAAAAACTAAATTTAGCATTTGTTAATTTGCTTCATTCACCTAATTTTTAGTGGAAAAAAAATTACAACCATTTTAATATAAAAAATGTGTAGTAAACAATCTATTCAATAAATTTAATACTTCCACCTACCTGTCATTTTCAATGCAGCTTCAAAAACTTTATGGTCAATGCAGCTTTACGGAGAATATTCCTTGAATGCTTTCACTGTATAACGCCTCTCGGCGTAACTAGCATACCTATATTTAAAAAAAAAATATGTAAAGTACGCTGAGAGTTATCATTCTTTAATTTTTTTTTTTGATTGATTTATCAAAAAGAGAATCTAGCAATGATGAACTCTTTTAATATTTCTTGTTTTGTCAAGATTTTAACAAAAAAATTAAACATTATATTAAATTGTGCTAATTTTTTATTTTGTATATACTTTTTAATAAACTTTCAATTTTCAAAATTAATTGCTCAATCAATAGACCTCTTTATATCACAATATTCTAATATTAAATTGATATATAAAAACAAACACTTTTTTTAACTTAATTTTTTGAACCCAAAAATTCAAAAATTCATAAAGAATTATTTGTTAACTAATTTAATTATAATATCATGAATTCTATGAAATTATAAAAAATTGGTAGCTTTTATTCTTGTAACTACATTGTCCAATATAAAAATCATTAAATTATATGATGCATTCTATACAAACAAACACTTATTTATCTTAAATCAATTAAAAATTTTAAGAAATTAAATTTGGAAGATTTACATTTGAAATCTTCTTTAAAATTTTAATTATTAGGGGAGAGGACCCAGTAGTTGTGCACCCTAACTTTCAGGGCCACATCATCAAATATTGTGCCACATCAACATGCATTTTGTGAAGATGTCCAAAAAGGCCCAAAAAAAAAAGTGCTAGCAAAACTTGTGCATTCACATCATGGGTAGTTGAACACTAATGTGGCATCACACCTAACTTTGCACTTCTAATTATCCTACATGAAAATTGCAAATCACTATAACTTTCATTTCAAGGCCACATCATCAAATATGATGCCACACCAGCATGCTTTTTGTCAAGATGTCCAAAAAGGCCCAAAACAAAGTGCTAGCAAAACTTGTGCATTCACATCATGGGTAGTTGAGCGCTAATGTGGCATCACATGATTGGTTGTTTTTTAGATCAAAGGAATATATTTTTTTTACGCTACGGTAGTCATGTCACAACTATTGGGCATTATATAAACAACTACTATCACAACTATTGGGCATTATATAAACAACTACTATCACAACTATTGAGCATTATATCAACAACTACTATCACAACTATTGAAACATGCTCAAATTGTTAGATATTCGACATGTAATTGCCATGCATAATTTGTTTGAGATTTATGAACAATTCACAAAAATAACATATATTTAATTAGCTAGTTATATTTATATATATTAAAATATGTTTTTATGTAATTAATAGCACGACAATTCAGCGGAAAAAGTTTATACTTTGTTATGCCCAAAGTGAAAGGAGGTCCAAATAGCACCAAGTTAATGCAGAGTAATTTAGATGGGCATCATGTAGATAAGAGATACTTAAAAAACATGAAAGCAAATTATTAAATTTCAGAAAGGTTCCATCTTCAAAGAAACAATTAATCTGAATCGAGTAAAGAGTAAAAACCAATATGATGTTAATTTGTATTTTTATCTTTCAACAAATTGGTTGTTGAAAGAAACAAAATGGTTGGAGTAAACAAAAACAAAATACAAGTTAACATTTTTCTGAATGGATTTACAATGAATTACTTTTTCTGCACATTTTACAGTGTCCTACAAACCAATTTAATCATAAGTCCACAAATCGAAACCTTATGGAAAGGATTTCAGAATAAACGACACAAATGCCAAAGCAAGTTGTTAACTGTCTGAATTGGATAAAACAACAATCCTTCCATTCTCCAGGAGACATACCTGTTTGTGCATGTATATAATTAATGTAAATTCTGACACAAAATTTACCTAGAGCGAGCTTAAAAATAAGAGGCAAAGAATTGAAAGCGAACCCTGTAATGGTTAGCTAGGAGGGAAATCCAATTGCCCATTCTGCCATAGATGGGTCGTGTGGCTAAACTGAACTTCACGGGAGGAAGAGAAGAAACAACAGGTGGCGGAAGGAGAAGAGTATCAGCATCAGCTTCCTTTGTTGGTGTTGGAGGATGCTCCATTTTTTTTTTTCAAATTATCAAAATTCGAATCCGCGACCTCTCTACACAAATTTAAGCGCTCAGAAGGACATCAAATCCTGAAGTTAGTTTTAATACACCAGCAAGCATTGAACCCTCAACCTAGAAATCAATGGCTATCAAGAAAATAGAAATCATAAAAAAAGAAAACATAATTGATGAGAACCTACTATTTCAAAGTCATAGAAGAAGAAATCAATGGCTATCTCCAACGGTGTCTCTGGTCTCAAAAGAACCTTCAATGACAATTTTGGATAACTACTGCACATCCCATCTACCCGTTCAAATATGCATGCATCAGAAATAAAATACAAAGTAATCTATTTATACGATGGGAGCAAAAGCTGCACATGACTTTCAGGTGCCTGTCATTTTCAATGCAGCTTCAAAAAATTTATGGAGAATATTCCTTGAATGATTTCACTGTATAACACCTCTTAGCGTAATCAGTATTCAATTGAAAGCCCTCTTCTTAGAAAGCAGCATTCAAGCATACCAAACAAAATGCCCTTAAAAAATCACAAAGAACAAATTCCATTTTTTCCTCTGTCAATTTTCTCAGAAAACCCCATCTACTGCTTAGCATAGTAAATTAAAGATTTTAGTAAAAAATGTAGATGATAGCCAAATTATAAACTATATAGGAAGAATAGAAAAGGAACCTGTTACACCTAATTTAGTGAAAATGAACTACAACTAATTTTATTAAGGAAAAGTGCCAATTCATGTATCATTTATTTCTGCTCTTGAACCGGAGATTAGTCTCGATGAAATTTTGGGCTCATTGAATTTGGGACTGAGGTAGCATTTGGGATCGCTGAAGAATTTGACATATTTTTCTGCTTTGGCATCCGCAAGATCAGTGGTCTCCAGTATCTTTTTCTTGGATGCCTTGGAAATCATCTCCATTGAGCTTATGCCCTGCATTAACTGCAAATGGAATATTGCACTTGAGGTAAAATAAAATAAAATAAATATTGTAATGTCTGCTATTATACGATATGTTAACGGTTAATCATATTACCGTGTGAGCATCATGAGTATCAATCCCAGGAATGGTTGTAAACACTTGAATGCAAGCCTCCACACTTTCAACGAATCTCTGCCACTTCAAAAGTCAGACGGGGTCAGCGTTTGTAAATAAATTTATACAAATACAAATATGTAAACTTATTCACCTCGGTTTGAATCTTTGTAACCACACCATGTCGTTTAATTTCTGAATCAAAGAACACAAACAACAGTTAAAGAGATGATCATGAAAATCCAAAGCGAAAAGAAACACAAAGGAATCAAATAAGCGTGTTGCCTCCATGGACATCTGCTAATTGCATTTACTTGAAGTTTCTGCAGCCGGAGACGGTTAGAATAAATCAAATGCATTGAGTGGAGTAAATTGAATGTGAAGTAAATTGAATGCAGCCACAAACAGACAGTTAGAATAATGGTTTTATTTAATCCGTGCAATTTTTTAAACTTTCAGTTACTCACGTTTTAATTATTTTTTTAAAAATAACTAATTTATTTATGAGTCCAGAACTTCCATCTGCATGTCATTTTCAATGCAGCTTCAAAAACTTTACGGAGAATATTCTTTGAATGCTTTCACTGTATAACGCCTCTCAGCATAATAACTATTTTAATTGTTTAATTGGTCATTTATCTATTTTTTCTATAATTAAATAAATCTTTATTTATTTGATTATCCTTTTCCACCTTCATCTATAATTAAATAATGATTTTACATTATTTAATTATCTATCCACATCATCCCTATCCTTTATTAGATAATGCTTTATCATTATTTAATAAATTTATTATTTCATTATCCTTCTACATCATCTTTCACCACATTCCCACATTTGTTCATTGGATCATATGTGTGGTAGTACAACTCTTATTTAAAATCTTTCACATGTACAACTAAGCACAACTAATTTAAATAAACTTTTATTTAAATTAGGTCTCACCTATTCTCCTCCCTCCACTTGTCACATGACTACAACTCCCTTAGAGAGTGGGAATAACTAATCAATCCTAGCCATCCACATTGTTTAATCCAACTTTCAATCTCAACCATAAATCCAAATCAGCCCTTGCCTATAAATCAATCATATTGTAAGGCATTAGGGGGGGATTCCATTCTTCAAGCATCCTTATGTTGTCAAAATCATTATTGAATCTTTCATTCATCTTTATCTATCATCTTCATCTTAATGTTTATGCTACTGAGGTATTGAAGATCTGGATTAGGTAATGCATTTGATTGTTTTATCATTTTTATTTATCCAAAATTTTAATATAAAATAATAAGTTATAATTATATTTTATATATGTTCTAACCCTAAAACTGAATAATTACCATAATTAAAATAATCTATATAATTTTAATTCTAGTTGTAAAATATTAAATCGGGTGGGAGGGCAGGGTGTGAGGCCCCTACTATTCTATAGGCTAGGCTAGTTGTGGTGGGTGGGTTCCAGAACTTAAATTAATTATATATATTCTAATTAATTATAACCCTAATCCTATTTTAATTTAAATATATATATAATTAGAATTGTAACTTAATCTATATAATTATAATTATATAATAAACCTAATCCTAAACTTAATTCTTAATTATAATTTTATTTAAAGATTTTTTATAAATTATTTCTAATAAATTTTAACCTTAATCTTAATTTTAATCCTAATTAAAATTATTTTTTTAAACATCAAAAATTTAAATGAAGTAAAATAAAACCTAAATTCTAAGTATCATAAAATAAATAAGCATACATCAAATAAAAAAAATTAGAAAACACACAAACATACATTTATACTTCTAATAATAATTTCTAAAAATGTATACTCAAGCTCACCCATTTGACAACACATACTCTAATTTTTTAATTATTTTTTTCTACTTAAATATTGTATGAAACCCTTCATTTATTATTAGCCAATAGACTATAGACTATATTTCTATATTTTATGTGGAGTTTTGATTGGAAACAAGTCTCACACCATGAAACCCGTGCTATAAAATTCCCCATAAAAATGCCTTAGGAAATTATTACTACAAGTTATCTTATTATTGCAAGTTGTCTACGACTTGCATATGTAGACACAACCCACTACTTGCATATGTAGACACAACCCACAATTTAGGGACAAAATCAAAATTTCCAGCTATAAAATATCAAATAAATGCTAAAATGTCTAAATTTCCAGCTATAAAATATCAACATTTCCCACTACCTTGAATTTCATTAAATATAGGTTGAAGCAATATCTCTATAGCCAAATATAAAAGGCCTATGTGTAGGGTGTGGTGCTACCTTTTTCAAAAATTCAAATATCAACATTTAATTGCATTCTTCTCCTTATTATTCTCATTAATGGTTGTAGAGAGACACATATGATAGGGTTGCTAATGCTAATAAATTATTATATTGTGTTAATTTTGGGAGTTATTATTTTGTATAAGAGAATTTTTTTTTTCTTGAGAGATCAAATCACATATGTCTATCTATTTTTTCATATAATTCGCTCTATGATGTATGTATGAGGGATATAAAATTTTCTTTGAGAATAAAAATGTTTTTTTTCTTTGCTAACCACATCATTTTTTGTATCATCTAGCTCTTACTTCAGCTATGAAATACTCTTCCTAGAGGACCACATCATATAGATTACATAAATATAACTAAACATGGGCTTACCATTAAAAATATAGAATAATCAATTCTTATAGTAGTATGAATTAATCAATTGTCACCACAATGTAAATACTCACTTAGATTAGTAGACCATTATGCAAATTATGGTTCATTTGAATATAGAGATTGTGCTCCTCTATGTGGGCCTTCTCAAAGTTTCCCTTCACCATACTCTTGAGACCATTCATTAGTTGATAGGCAGCATTTAGTGTGAAGTTTTTGTCAATAAATTATCTCATGCTAAAAACAAGTTGTCATTAAATACTTTTTAGATAGTTGTTTCTAAAATTGTTAATGCTTAAAAATCTTTGATCAATCAAATTTTGATAAGGAAAATCCACTCATGATTAGTGCATTTGTTTCTCCTCTCCATAGAGCACTAAAAAGCACAAAGTGGAGCTTAAGATAACATATGCAAAAAGCTTAGTAGAATCCAAAAGAAACATATAAGTTTCATCATTACCATTGAATAGGACCTAAGATGTCTTTGAAATCAAGTTCAATTATGAAGAGACATGGGAAAGAGGAAATTTTCTTCTTTCATATACTCTACTACAAACAAAATTTAGACACATTAAATCCTCAATTTTGCTAATTGGATCTCACCAAAATTATGCTAGTATTTTTGTAAGGCCATTAAAACTTCTATAGGGTTAGATAGATTAGGAAAGGAATAATGAGAATCATAGTATAGAATTATATCACTAAAAACTAATTACACTTATGCACAAGCATTGGAATAACATGCATATCAAATACCAATTACTTATATGCTTGGGTTATATGTCTTATCATTTGGGCAAATAACCATTTAAGATATGTCAAATAATTGTGTAGCTCTTTTACTTCTAAAATTAGGTCTCGTTGTAAAAAATAACATGGATGTTTCTCCAAGTCTAAAAAGGCAATAATTTTGTTAGCCCCAAGAAAATTTCAACACTTAGAAAGATTAATATGCTAAATAATTCAAAAAAATTGGCAAGTTATTCTATAGGTAAAATCCATAACCAACATGTAGTTGGTACTCAAAACCACACTAAAAGGTACTATATTTCAATTCAGAGACCTAAACCATAATCCTTTTTTACTTAATGTGGTTCATAAATCTATAGAAACTCCTTTGATGTATTTGGCCTACAACATGAAAAAATCTCTACATCCTATAGTGCTCAACATGGATCGATTCCATAGACTGCACATTCACATTTAGTCTATTTTAGATGTGCATGAATCATTATATTAGACACTTTTATCTACCAAGAACCCTATAGATTATTTGCAATCAATTCAGTGACAAGTGGTTCTAAGTGTCACTCAATTGTGCATAATCTCTAAAGGAATGTAAGATATTCCTATTGGAAAAACCATTTTATGCAACCTATTCATTACAAAGGCTTTCTAACACCTACTATCATACTCAACCATGTCTAATTAGTCTCAAGAAACACTTCCATGGATCACTCTCCAAGCATATCCATTCAAGGATCAACCAATACATGAAATAAATAAAGGTACACAAAAACACTTCCTAAACCAATCTAAAGTGGAGAGAATGTGCAAGTTTTTAAACCTTTAACACCTTAAACAATTAATGTGAAGAAGATGCACATAGTAGGATACATTACTATCACCACAAGTACATGCAAAATCCCAACACAAGATTTACATGGGGAAAATCCTTTTGAGAGAAAAAACCCTCACTTCAAAATCCTATTCAATGTATTACAATAAACAATTTGGTTTTGCCAAGAAACTTTCTTACATGAGAATACAAGTTTCTCTAGAGTAATTTCGGCAACATAAAAATACTTGTAAAAATCATAATCGAACTCCATAATAGAACACTTCAGTATATACGAGTTTACAATGAATAAATTAGATGCTTCCAAAATGGTTCCCCCAAGAATTCTACATGTCATCATCCTCTTTGCTTTATGCATGCAAAATTGAAGATGAACATGCAAGGAACCTATCTTACCTTGCACATGTAAACTAAAACATGTCAATTGTAAACGACACATGCAATGTGTCCACTTACATGCATGCAAACTCAAACTTTGTATGAAGTGTGCCTACATGCACAACTTCACCAATCTTGGAAATTTTCAAAATTGAATCCTTCTTTGTAATAGTTCTTGTCATTGTTAACTGACAATTTGACATGAGTTAAGTATCAATAACAACTTAGTCAACTCATACAAAGTGGGAAACCTATTTCCTAAAAAATAGGAACTATGTCACCTATGCCACTTCACATGTAGGATGTCAACTCGAAGTGCCACTCCCACAAATGACATCACCACATGCACATTATTAATTATAAAGAAAATGTATCAACATAATTTTAATATTAATAATTAACAATCAATGCTAAGAAAACAAAGATTGAGATACCTTATTCCTAACATTATCCCACTTGTCGAACACCTTTGAAGAGCCAATGGAAACGAATAGAATTTAATAACTGGGGGTTGTGAAGCCTTTAGACTTCAGACACCATTTGAACTTAGTTGTTCTCACAGGATTTGCTAATGCATCTATAACATTCACTAAAGTGTTAACTTTCTCCAACTTCATCTTCCCATATTCTACCATGTCATTGTGCTTTTCCTCACATGGAAGGTCAAATTCATCGCTAAACATATGCCACTCTAATTATCATAATAGATGGTAATCAACCCCACATCAAGCCCAACATCTAAACATAAATGCTTAATCCAAATGACCTGTTTATAAGCATGAGTAGCTTCCATGTACTCTACTTCTATAGTGGACGAAAAAACTATAGATTGCCTCTTATTCATCCAAATAATAGCACCACCAAACATCATGAATACATATGCACTAGTGGATATTATGTTGCTAATATCACCTTCCCAATCTAAGCCCACATATCCACAAATACAAATTGAATGTCGAGGTTCTAAAGGATAACCATGAAAAAATATGGAAAACTTAGTACCCCACAAATATCTAAATACTATCTTAATTGCATCCTAATGTATTTGTCTAGGATTAGCCATAATTCGACTAAGGACTCACACTTTGTGTGTAATGTCTAGTCTTGTGCAAACCATGACATACATCAAACTATCAACAACACTCACATAAGGTACTTTGGTCATGTCCTCCATCTCAGTAGGATATTTTGAACAATCCTTCATATATAGCTTTGTTCCTTACATTACAAGATACCATGCTAAATCTCTCCAACCTTGAGTTCAAATATTTACTTTGGTGGAACCAAAGCTTTCTACTAGCTCTATCTCTTATAATCCCCATCCCTAGGATATACCTACCTACACCTAGATCTTTCATTTCAAACTATATTGACAATGGAGACTTCAAATCTAAAATCAAACTTTTACCAAATTCCTAAATAAACATGCCATCTACGTATAATGCAATAATAAGAATGTGATAATCACCAATTTTATAGTAGACACAATGATCATATTTAGACCTCAAAATTCCCAAACTCAACAAAAGGTGTCAAAATTATGGTACCACATCCTAGGAGATTGCTTTAGGCCATATAAAGAGTTCTTCAACTTGCAACCCAAATGTTCTTTACCTTTTACCATGTAATGCTCAAGATATGACATATAGATTTCTTCCTCCAAGTCACCATGAAGTAAATTTGTCTTCACATTCGTTTTCTCAACTTCTACATATATGTTGCAACAATTGATAACAAAAATCTAATGAATGTCAACTTAGCAATAAGAGATAATATCTCACCATAATCAATTTCGTCTACCTGTGAGTAACCTTTTGCAACCAACCTTGCCTTATGCTTCTCAATACTACCATTAGGACCAAATTTCTTCTTGAACACCCATTTGCAACTAATAACTGTTTACACCCATTAAGAAAAGGTATTGGATCACATGTGTCATTTGTCTTTAAAGCAACCATGTCTTCATCCATGGGTTTTATCCAAGAATTTGTATCATTGATACCCATAGCCTTCTTTACAATCCAAAAATGAAAAAATGCAATTATAATCCAAAAATGAATAGCCAAATCTTTTAGCTTTTTGCCTAATTTGACTGGACCTCCTCAAAGGTTGATGTTGTTATATTCATCTTTTGAAATTTGAGAGCTACTTAAACTCTCATCATTAGGTCCATTTTAAGCTGCTGGTTCAACTTTCTAAGGTCTAAAGAAAGTTAAACCACATCTTTATTTTTTGTCTCTATAAGATGTTGAATAATGCAAGGACTCATCTCTCTAAAGATAATACTTCTATTGTATAGTACTTTATTGACTATTGAATCCCAAATTTTGTACCCTTTCACATCACTATCATAGCTGATGAAGATACACCTAACTACCTTGATCTCCTACTTAGACCTCTTCTCCCTTAACACATGAGCATATTCCTCATAACTAAACACACAAAGATGTATCAAGGAGGGATTATTTCCACATACCTCCATAGGTGTCTTCTCAACAAGCATAGATGTAGGAGATCTGATAATCAAACAACACACAATGGCAACATTTATAACCCAAAAAATTTGTTCAAGGCTAGTTCCACTCAGCATACTCCTTGTCCTCTTCATCAACGTCCTATTCATCCTCTCTGCAACTCCATTCTATTGATGGGTATATGCATTTGTCTTATGCCTCTTAATCCCATATTCTTTACAAAAAAAATCAAAATCTATAGAACAATTCTCAACACCATCTTTAGTCATCAAGCACTATTTTTTTTTACCTATTTGATTCTTGTGAAAAGTCTCGAGCTCTTTGAACTGACTAAAGAATTTAGGTTTACTCCTTAGGAAATACACCCATTTCCTTCTACTATAATCATTTATAAAATATACAAAATATACAGATCTTAACAATAAAGGAGTATTCACAAGACCAAACACATCAAAGCGAATTAAATTAACACCACCAAAAAAATTATGAGAATTGGAATAAAATTGAATGTGGTTTTATTTTATATATATATATTGTTTGCAAAAATTAAACTCAACATTACAATCATAAATCCCCTCAACGAGGCATTTCTTTTCAGGTCTTTAAGACCATTTTCACCAATATGATAAATTCTTTGGCGCCAAAGCATTATCTTCTCAATAGAAAGCTTCATCTCTAAAGAATGAGGACCCTTAAGTACCCAGAAAGCATGACCATTAGAGGTAGATGTAACATTTTTCTTTATTTTTGATTCCAATGGTGAGGATGAAGACTTTGAAGCCCTTTTATTTGACTTGATAAAATAATTATTGCACTATACCATACATGCATCCAATTGAAACATAATTCCTATTTGAACACCCTTGGTAAGCACCATAACTCCTCTAGTAATCTTGCATCCTCCTTTCAAGAAAACAACCTGTACACCTACATCATTCAGTTTACTTAAAGAAAGTAAGTTCCATTCCAAACTCAAGATATGTAGGACACCATCAATGCCCTTCGCTCTACCATCTGGGAATAAGATCTTGACTCTTCCACAACCAAATATCTTTAGGTGAGATTCATTGAACCCAAGTATGCCTTCACACCATCATACTCTTCATAATTTGAGAACCAACCCAAATGTGAGGCCATGTGGAAGGAAGCACCAAAGTCAATAAGCTGCATAACTTGCAATACATGTGTTACCAAGGCAAAGAAAAATAATCTACATCATCTTGAGAGGATTTATCATACTCATAATCGCAGAAGTTTGAAGTTATTCTTCTTCTTTTTCTTCTCCTCCTTGCACTATTTGTGAAAATTACCAGTTTTTTTGTAATTCCAATATTTCGCCTTGGTCTTACCAGGAGACTTAGATCTCCCACAAGATTTAGATTCTAAATTTTCTTGCTTTGTATTCTTCTTCTTGCCTTTATCTTTTATTCTACCTCGAACAAAAAGGGACCCCTTAGCCATTTTGGAAGATATTATTCACATGTCTTTTGAAGGAAATGATGCAACCTTCATCCATCTTGAAGCTGGTAGTGGTACTCCCAATGACCATAAAAAGGTGGTCCCATGAGTCCAACAATGGACAAAACAAATTCATGCAACAATCCTCCTCCTCCATCTTCACACCAACAAAGTCCAAATGGGAAACAAGCATGTTGAATGAAATTAGGTGATCTATAAAAAATCCTCCTTCTTTCATCCTCGGAGAATATATTTTATTTTACATGAACAAATTATTTACCAAGGATTGAGCTTGATAAATTTATGCAAGTTTCTTCCACAAATAATTTGTATTCTTCTCTTCATGGATATTCAAAAGTACAGAGTCAACCAAATAAAGCCTTATTAGACCCTTAACCTTCCAATTCATTAGATCCACTCTTCTTATTTCATACCCAATGGCATCTTTACATGGACATCTAACCATAAGTATCAGTCTAGTAGCATGTCTTCCATCTTGAGCTTCTACAAATCAAAGTTGCCTCCATTAAAATTTTCAATCTTGATTCATCTATATGTGATACCCATCTCCTTCCTGAAACAAGGTCATGAAAAATCCTCTAAAACAAACTCCCACTCAAAAAGATCAATACAAAAACCCTCTACCCATAGCTAGAATTAATGTTGATCAAGCTTTGATAGAAATTGAAAGGAAGCAAGATACATGTATAGACACTTTTGTAACATTCTAAATAGGAGAGAATGTGAAATTTTTTAAAACTTTGACACCTTAAAAAAATACTATGAAGAAGATGCACATATCAAGAAACATAATTAACATTAGCACAAGTACATGCAAAATCCCAACACAAGATTTGTGTGGGGAAAACACTTTCAAGAGAAAACACCCACACTTCAAAACCCTAACCCCAACTCTAACGCTGACCTAGATTATAAATATATACAAATATGTGTCTTAGTTGTTTAGATGCCTAAGCTCTTGCTTTATTTCAATTATTTTAATTTTATTTTGTGAAATTTCCTTGTGAGGGCCTCTCTTAAGGTTAGAATTAATATGAGTGTGATTGTAGACTAGAGTTTTGGCCCTATTTGATTGTTAGTCATATTCTAAAATGTATCTCATCAATTATAAACCTATCGTGTGCATTTTTAAATTTCTTTATTTTAGCTTTGGATCAAGGTACCTTGAATGAAAATAATTTTAATTAGGTGGAAAAAATTGTTCCTACAACATTGAAAATCATATTCACATTTCCACTAAGGTGGAAAAATAGATAAAATACTAAGGAAAAGGCCTTATATAATTAACTTATATGCTAAACTTGGTTGAATTAAGCAATAAAATGGTACACTTAATGAAAAGACTAAAGTATGTATAAAATAAATTGGAAGAAGTGCTAAATATGCACTTTTTTCCTCTACAAAACTATGGTAACCTAGGAGAATACCTCCAATTAGATAGAAAACAAATCAATAATTGATTATGATTTCATGAACCATAATGGACAACCATCACAAGTGCATGAGCTCAAATAAGAAGTTCAAACCAACTAGAATAACATTTTCATGCAACCCAAATACTTGTGCAAAATATATTTAAGAAACAAAAAAGTAAAGGGCCAAGTAATCATCCTTGAAATGGTATATAACAATGTGTAGTTGTATTTGAGGACTATTTTTCTTTATATTGTTCCATATGAATGAAGTTTATTGAAGCACCATTGTCTTGATATACAACATAAAATCCTATTCAGTTTACCATGTGAGAAGGATCAAGAGATTATCGAATTTGATTGCCACTAAATAGAATAACAATTGTTTAAAATGTCTTGTAAGATTCAATCATAAGTTTCAAACACAAATAAGTTTCAAAAATGAAGTTAAATTCAAAATTATCATAAGACAAATAGTAAAGTTGGAGATATTTTAAGCTTTTTTTCTATTCAACCAAGACATCAAATTCTAAGAGCATAAAAATCATTACAAATAAGGCTCATTGTGAAGCTTTTACTATACAATGACTAGGAATGTTTGAGGTTGCTTCTTAGAGATCAAGACAAATGAAACTAAAAACCAAAGTATGCATTAATACATAACAATAAAATTTATCTTTGTCACAATGATTATTTAAAATTGTTATGTCCATAAAGAAAACACATTTATTTAGTAGTTCAAACAAAATATGAAATAGAAATCAAGCTATGAAAAAATGTCCCTTATATTTCAATTGACCTCAACAGTAAAGGAATATTTTTGGGGAGGGGGGTAGACATTGACAATACATAAGGTATCAAGTAAGGAATATTTTTTGTATGAATAAAGAGATATTTTTACATCATGTAAAAATTTATGTGTACCCCTCTCAAGTTTTGACCTAAACTTTAAAGAGCATACATGATTGGTAATACTAACACATTTGTATTCCAAGAAGTGAAATAATAATTCATCATCTATGTAACAAGCCCAATGTTTTACCTATTGATTTTATCTAAGTTTTAACCCACATGTTCGAGTAGTTCATGTTTACCAACATAAAGCAATACAAATTTTATTTTCTAATTCAATAACAAGATACACATTCAAAATAAACCCATTTCAAACTCTCATTGCATTTATAAAAAACATTACATAATCCAAGTAATGATTTCATATTACATAATCCCATACATAATGATAACATTTTTCCAATTTACACTTTCCATAAAGATAGAGATACATGAATACATACATAGCTTCCAAGAGCTTAATGAAATAGAGTAAAAATGGTCCAGATGTCCCTTCTTGGGCATACATCCTAAAATTTTGATTGCCAACTGTATGAGGGAGAGTATCACTCAAGTTCTTTTCCACTAACCATGGACTTACTACGGTCCCCTATACACATCTACCTAATTGGTAAGATGGCCCTACCCTTCAATGAAGAGATTGGTCTGGTAACCTCATAATACTAGCCTTCCTAGGCATGGTGTTGTGTCCTACATAACTATAGCTACCATATATTAGCTACAACCTACATGCATGATATTCCTAGCCTAGTTATGCAAACTTGGCTCGCAGTGAATCAAAAAGTGTAATTAGTGGCTACTTACACTACTTTGGCCAAAAAGTTGATATAAAATCAACCCATTCAGAAGCGGAGTCAAATGTTCACCCACCCCTTAGTTCTATTTGGTAAATGACCACGCATACTCTTTTCAATCATAACACAATTTCCACCTAAAAGGTGATGTACATATAAGAGATCTAACTAACCAATAGGTAACTCCCATCCATGGATTATCCTAGGTAACCCCAGGAAGAACCAAATTAACCACACATGTACATATAGTATTCAAACTAACATTTTCAACATAGTACTTCAAGATAATATCACTTTTGATATTTCATAATCTATGTAAGCATACATATGGTATATTACAACCTAGGTATTATACTAATACACTATGATTATCTTGTTAAGAAAATGCAACCACACAATTCAAACATAAGGAATAAATATATATTTATATAAGTATCAACCATAAGGTTTCACCAAAATAAGAATTCACCAAAGATTTTTGCAAGCTCACCAAAATAAGAAATAATCAAAGTTCATACAAGCAAGCTCAACATAACATATAATGAACATCTTTTCCTCAAACACTTGCATTCATAAACAAATACGATTTCTACATAAAAAGAACAGAGAAGTAAAATAAGCATGCTTAGAATTATAGCTCCCAACAAAGATACTACTTCCTAACCGTAATTCCCATAGTCACACTTATGCTTCTATTATCAACCTATCTCCAATCCTGACCTCTCTCAAAACTCTTAACAACTACAAATTCTCAAACCAATCTCTCTTTTCCCACTAATGCACTCAACAACCTATTTGCACATAAAACTATAGCAATGAACTTCAAAATAATGAATGAAAGATAACGAATGAATGACCAAAAGGTTAAGAAGTTGCCTCTACTTATACTAAAAATTGAGAAACTTAGTGCTACAAACAAGCTCTACAATCTGCCACCTTTTCTCTTCCATTTGCCACCACTCAACAACAAAAGCCAACTTCTCCTCTAAATGAGTCGACTAAGCCAATTGAAGTGAAAAGTGGATGCTCAAATAGTTGATATGCAAACACATATATGGTCCCTGCATTTTCAACCTCTTAATTGTGGCTAAGTCACCCTCTTTAACTACCAACAACATGTTTCCTAAGCGCTTCCAACTTATGCACTTTTATTTGCAACAACAATACTCATGTATGCATGAGTCTTATGCACAACGTATGCACAACAAATGTTTATTACATTGTTGGCTTTATATAAGACATTCACCATTTATATGGTTCACATTATATATGTGCTAAATTTTACTTTATAATATTACATATATATAATAATATATTAATAAAAGTAGGACATGGCTTTGAACTTTTACACAAAAATAAAGATGAGTGTCGTATCCACTTTTGATAGTTATGTTTTCTATGTATCTAAGAAATCTATTTCTTGAAAGAGCAAGTTGCTTATAGAGAAAATAATGTTATAACACTGAAGAATGGGCCAATAGGTGATACAGGTGTCAAGATTCTTTAAAAAAACTTATATTGATGGGGTAATTGATATTGCTCAAGTTTATTTTTTGTTAACATTGCATATATGGTAAACAAAACCATGTAAATGTTCCTTTTTATTTCTAAGTATCTATATTTTGTATATTTTATAGATGGTTATTCTAAGAGGGCATGGTTGTATTTCCTCAAAAGTGAATATGAAGTTTTTAGTTGTTTTAAGGATGTTAAAGCGATTTTAGAAAATTGGGCTAGTAAAAGGATTAAGGTTTTGAGAACTAATAACAAAATTGAGTTTTATTTAGCATATATTTTGAAAAATTATATAAAGAGAATAGAATAAAAAGACATGAGACAACTTCATATACCCCTTAGAAAAATGGAGTTTAAAAAATAATGACCATGACATTGATGGAAAGAGATGGGAGTATAATCTATGAAGCTAAGTTGAAACAAAAGTTCTAGGCATAAGCATTCGATATGACTTGTTACCTGATTAATAGGTCTTCTACATCAGCTCTTGTTGAAAAGACACATATGTAAATGTGGGTGGATAAGAATCCCTTATTATGACATCTTTAAATTTGTGGTTGCAAGATATATGCACATGTGCATTGGAAAAAATGGTAAAATTTGGATTAAAAAGTAGTGAAATGTATCCTCATCAACTATGGTGTTAGTGTGAAAGTTTACAAGCTTTGAGACCTATGACCTTGAGAGAGTTTTGTATAATAGAAGTGTGGTTTTCTAATAAGTTAAGCCTTCTTCCATATCATATTATATTCATCAGTTAGGGCATCTAGCAAAATCTATTCATTATCTTGTGAATATGATTTGTATTTCTATAGAATGACACCATAATAAATAGCTTCCTTAAGTTATTGAACTTGACATTTAATGAAGTAAGTTGGTAGAATTGATGGGGTTTATCAATTCGTAATTGTAAGTTTTCATTGACCACAACTTATAGGTACTAGGCTACCCACCCCAATTATAGAAGATTGGACACTAAGACCCACCATAGGAGAGATAGGAGAGAGAGAGAGAGAGAGAAGATAGGTAAGAAGCAACTTAGCTAGCTCTCAAACCAACTCATATATGATTGGAATTTAAATTCTAGTTCTATTTTGATATACTTGAATATATTATTGGAGAAAAAATGCCACTACCAAAAGAGGACAAGAAGATGTGGTTCAACTATCTCCAAAGGCTAAGAAAGTTGAACAAAAATATTGTGAAGGACTCATAGAGGAGGAGATCTCAATTTTTTTTGAAAAGGAGGTAGAACATCCACCTTAGCTCTTGAGGAGGTCCACTTAGTAGAAACAACAATCAAATGGGTATATTCCTTATTGGAGATGTGTTATTCCTTTATTACTAATATTGATGAGCTAATATTGTGAAAGGTCTGATGCATATTAGTGATTTTGAGTCTTGGAGGGAAACTATGGATGAGGATATGGTTGTACTAAGAAAAATTGATGCATGGGACTTGCTACTATTGTAGAATGAAGAAATATAGTTGGTTGTAAATGGGTATTCAAAAGGAATATTATTTTTGAACATAGTATTGAAAAGTGCAAGGAAAGGTTGGTTGTGAAATGTTATTCCTAGGTTGAGGGGATATGCTTATGTGATATTTTCCTCTAGTTGCTAAGCTAACATATGTTAGGATCCCATTATCTATACAAATAACATTTGATTTGGAAATAAAATAAATGGATGTGAAGGAATCATCATTGTATGGCGACTTAAAGGAAGAGACATACATGACAATTAGAGCACTATGCTAAGAAAGGTAAATAAACATTGATTTGTAATTGAAAAATCTTTGTATGGTCTCAAGTGATCTATTATTATGTGGTATCAATAGTTTGAATCCTTTATGTTAAAATTGAGATTTTTGAGACCCAAATCAAATCAATGTGTTTATGACAAGATGGATGATGATTGTTTTCTTGTTATCATATTGTATGTAGATGACATGTTATTCTTTGGTAATATTAAAGAAGTGATTTATGATTTCAAATCTTAGCTTTCAACATAATTTGACATGAAGAACAGAGTAGCCAAGTACATTATGGGCATGGATATTAAAAGATATAGAAAACATAAAGCTTTAATTGGGTCAAATCAAGTATCTAAACTCACTATTGGAGAGATTTAGCATGATATTTTGTAGACCTTTGAGTGTTCCTATTTCAATGTGGAGAAATTTATTTGTAGATTAGTATCTATCTACACCCAATGAGATGGAAGGCATGTCTCAAGCACCTTACTGTAGAGTTATTGAGAGTTGTATATACATGCTATGGTTTATACAAGAATAGAAATTGGAAAAGTAGTGGGATTTATTAGTCTTTTCATGGCTAATCTTGGACAAAATAATTGAGTTGTAGTTACTAGGGTCTTTAGATATTTGCAAGATACCTCTAAGTACGCTATTTGTTATGATGGTGATTCTACAAGTGACTAGTAGGTAGGTGATGTCACATTAGTGGTTATGTTTTCAATTTATTTGGTGGTGCAATTAGTTGGATAAGCAAGCAATTGGCTATAGTTAATTTTTCCAATACATAGGATGAGTGCATTGTAGCTACTTATTCCTACAAGGAAGCCATCTATATTAGGAGATCATGTTTAGATGTGGGACTAAGTTAGGGGGATAATACTATATTTATTTTTGATATTCTAAGTTTCGTATGCTCAACAAATCACCTAACATTTCATGTGAAGATCAAGAACATAGATGTTTAGTATCATTGTGTTGATGAGATGGTAGAGCATGGGAGGGTGATGTTGGAGAAGGTTCATATTTTGGTGGGTGTTGCAAATGCATTGAAAAATTATGTTAAAGAATTTGAGGTGGTATAGTGAATCTATAGTAGTTAGCTTATTATGTTGGTGTTCCCCTTTACTTATGTAAGGTATACAATAAGTGGGAGAATGTTAGAATTAGTGCATCATAGA
>VDFB02214288.1:0-11288 GCA_007258455.2 Sequoia sempervirens
GTCTTATCAAATCAAATATCTAACTAATGAGCCCGTGACTCTGCTTAGTAGAATTGTACCTTAAGGCAATTTTGTGTCTTATGATGTTTTGCAACCATTCGAAGATGTCATTTATGCCTTTGTAATTTCCTTTCTTTTGAAAGCTTTTGACTGTGTGCAACGGTCCAATGAATTAATTTTGTTTGCATAAATTCTATTGTAAAACAAATAACTTTAAGGTGTATTTATAAGCCTTTAAGTTATTTTGTTATCTTTTAAATGCAAATTGAGGAGAGAAACAAATAGAGAGAATATAGGGGGAGTTTCTTTTAGTTTGATGACATGTACCCACAATTGTAGGGTCATTAATGTACTTTGTTGGTTTTCCACTGTTGTTTGATAAAACCTTCTTCCCTCACATGTTGGAAGTTATTTTGAGGAGGAATCTAATGCCTCATTTCTAGGCTTTTCTAGGACATCCTACCCAAGGTGGTTGCTTGCTCCTATTTTGGTGCAACCACTTGGGTTGTGTTTATATTCACTCATGTAACTCATTTTGAGGGAGTTCTCAATTTGCAAATTTCTAGATATAGTAACTCAATAGTTCTTCATCAGACTTCAACGTCTTTTTGTAACTCATTCTGTCATGCAAACTGTGAGTACCTTGGATGATTAATAGTACTGAGTCATTTTATCCTTTCATTACTTGCTTGTTTGTGTACATGTTATGGTGATTGATTGATCTACTTGTGAAAATTTGTGCTTTTTCCTTGTATTTTTGTCTCATTGAAAGTACCTTCTTGCAAGAAAATATATGTTTACAGGTTATAAGTCGTGTGAAAATACAAGAGTTCTAGTTATGAAATTTATCTTTTTCTTTCTAGGATCTTGTGTCAACACCCTCTTATAAAATACTTGTGTAAATGATATGCATAAATGAGTTGTGTAAGCTTTTTATGAATTTGTTAACTGAAAAGTGTAACAAGACTGATTTTGCATGCCATTTAGTCAGTTTGGTGTTTCACCGTAGGATAGAAAGTTTAGTTTCATTTCAAAATTATATTTTTCTTACCTTTTCCTCATAAATAAAAGTAGTAGTTTTCGGTGAGACCAATAAAGAACCAGCTTTCTCAGGAGGTCTTTTTCTATTATAAGGTCACCCACAACCTTTAGAAAAGTTCCCATGTTACTCATGATTAGCTGTGTCAAATCTCAACTTGGGTGCAAATCATAGAGTTAACAATAATTAAGAAAATATGGGGCCTCAAAAAGGACCTCATTAAATTCAATTGGTCCAAATACATCACTAGAAGAAACACTATTTGGTATCCTCTTGAGACTGATTGGGTGAAGTGTAAATTTGATGGTTGTTCTAAAGGAAGTCCAAGTTTAGCTAGAGCTGGAGGAATTATTAGAAACCATCAAGGGAATTGCATAGTGGCTTATGGTAAAAAACTTGGGATATGTTCTAACAATATGACATAGGCAATAGTGGTTTGGGGAGGTATAACAATTGAAAGAACTGGGTTGTCAAAAGGTTATTTTAGAAGGAGATTCCAAACTCACAGTTTCAATATCCTAAAAGGTGATAGTGTTGTTCCTTGGGAAATAAGGGACATTGATAACTATAAACAACTCATGAAATCCTTCAAAAATTGTAAGATACTACATGTTTATAGAGAGGGAAATTGCACTACAGATGTGGCCACAAATGAAGCCCTTAGGTGTCAAAATTGGACACAATGAGAGTTTGGGATGCTACCAGGGTAGATAAAAGACACTTTATTAAAAGAAAAATATGAAATTGCATATAATATCTAATCATCTAATAAGGGGACTTGTTTGGAAGCAATACCACATTAGAATTAAAGGTGTTAGGCAAGAATCTATTGGTAATTATTTTTGGGATTGCATAATTCAAATGATGGAAATGAGGATGGTATAAATGAGGGAGCTATTAATGATGACATCATTTTCAATACCCCCCATATCAAAAGATTAATTTTAAAGATGATGCTTCAATCTTTTCAAATTTTATCCACATGGAAAATATCTCCTTGGACTTCGTTTTTGAGGAAGGGCTTGCTATCTCCATTCTAGCAAGATCTTATAAGGTGATGGATAATTATTTTTTGATTGTCCAAGCATGCTCATGAATTGTTAATATCATTTGGAAAATTAATCAATGTTATGTAAATTGCTTTTATCTCCTACGAGCAATAGAAACTCTATCTACAAGTTAAGTGGTAACACTGATTTCTACATGAGCACTTAAAAGTCTAGGAGTAGTATGAAGAAGAGTGTCAAAAGAGGAAGGGAGAGAAGAATATGCATTCTACCAAAATGGGAGGTCTAAGGAAGCGCACAAAGCCACCCAACTGTAATGACCTCAATAAGAATACTGATTTGTGGAGGATTTTTAGAAATGTTGGTATAGTTACCTTCTTTGAAGCCATGTGTGGCTACAATGAGAAGCTGACTTCCAAGTTTTCCAATTCATGGAAGGGCGGTTATGTGACCATTGGAGCTGTTAAGTTCGAAGTGATGACCTAGTTGATAGCTATGACAATTGGTCTAGCAGATGAAGGTTTGAAGGTTGTAAAGAAAAGTGGTGCGAAGTATCAAAGCTTTATTGATAAATTCTTTCGTAAAGATGAGGATTTGATGAGGTTCTAGAACATCTATGAATGTCTTGATCTCCCTTTACCTTTTGCAATGGTTAGTATGTTTGTCATGCACTATTTTACTTTAGAAGGTAGGTATATGACTCTACATGCCTACCACTTTCCTATCTTGAACCACATTAGGCACAATGATAGAATTAATTTACCATTTTATTTGCATTCCCCTATGTAACAAAATATTGAGAAAGGTGCCTCACCTCCCCTGCACCAAGGGATTATTATGGCCCTTTACAAATACATGTTCTAGCTAATAACTTGCATGGAAACCCATTAATCATGAGAGATGAAAACCCTCCCAAGATTGTTGAAGTGAATAATGCTAATACTGTGTAGAATTGAAACCCCACCCCTGAATTAACCCTAGGCTCCCCTCTCCTAGGACTCTACCTATGGAAGGCAATCCCTCAATTGTTGTAAAAACCCCAACTCCCCGTCACAAAAAAAATTCCTCTAAGCCAAGGCCTGTGCTGGAAGAGAACTCTTTCGAGTTGGAATTTCTGAAAACAACACCATAAAAGAGAAAACACTCTCCAAGTACTTACTAGAATCTTCAAAAGCAAAAAAGCTAAACAATAATATGAAACAAGGCAATATCATAACTATCTTTGAGGATTTTGAAGAGTTTTAGGAGGAGAATGAAGAGGAGATAGGAATCCCTTTAGGAGGTGGTAGAAGACCAAAAAGACTGGAAAAGGTGGATTCCACTGAAAAAGGAAAAAAATAAAGGTAAATCTATAGTTGTGGAGGAAGAGGAGCTATTAACAATTGAGGAATTTAAACCTAAGCCAAAAGAGGACAACGAGGGTATATAGAGTGATGACTCTGAAAATGAGGGGGAGGAAGATGATTTGGAGGAAGAGGAGGATATGGGTGGAGAGGAGGCTAATGGGACCGTTGGGATGGACAATCAGGAGGAAGAAGATAATGTCCCTGTTGAAACTTCTACTAAAGATACTAACATTGATTTCTTGAAAAGAAAAATATTTTTTTTGCAAGTTCAAGTGGAGGACATGGAGAAGGCCATTATCATGTTGATGAAGGTCATTGATGGGCTTGTGCAAAGAGTGGTGGTTGGTTTGATTTCTAGAAAAACCAAAATCTGAAAACAACTTAAGAAGATTGGTAAGCAGGAGGAAATGGAAGACTTGTCTAATGAAGGTGTTCTTGATTGGAGAGATCATGTCTCTAAGATTGGGAAAAATTGGGAGCTAATTGCTAGTGCTAAATAATGGTCCCCTACTCTAGAATGGTTTTTGGTTTCCAATTTTTGGCTATTGGGTCCTATGGTCTTTTATCTATTATGAAACTCTAGACTTTTAATTATGCTCTTTTTGGATTGCTTTGTTTAATTTTTTATCATATCATGGATGATTATGTGGCCTGTGAGCCTACAATTTACTATTATTATGTCATGGTTGCCCTTAGATGGGATAGTTTTATGTTAGCTTCTAATGTTTTTTATTATATTATGGATGGTTATGTGGCCTACGAGCCTATGAAAAACTCTAAATCTAGCTTGTGTGCCCTCATGTGGGGTCCTTAACAGTTACTTTTATGGGTTTGCTATTTTTGTTGGTTTGGTTGGTGTTGTTTCCCAGCCTGCTCTTCTGATGCTATTTCAGTGCCTTTTTTGTTACTAATGGGATTAGGACCCTTTCCTTGCTATTATAATAAAAAAAAAATTCACACAACTGTTGCTATTCAATTACAATTCATTACATTGATGTTTCCTTCAAGGAAACAATATATATATATATATATCTTCAAGATAACAATCTCTGTCAAACTTGGAAAATTCAGCTTTATTTTCATTAATTTTACAAGAGTTTTCTTTATTTCCTTTATTGTTGTCAATATCCAATAATATCCACCTTTATAATAATTTACCTAATACTTGCCCATGCCCATGCCCATTCATCACCTTTCCTGCAACCCAAGGAAAACCAAATTCCACTTTAGCTTCTCTAACTGTACTGGTTTTGTAAACATTTCTACTCAATTTTCTAGTGTATGAACTTTCTCAAGAGCTACTCCATCTCCATCAATAACCTGTCTTACAAAATGGTATTTAATCACAATATGCTTAGTCCCACTATGATAAGCTAGATTTTTAGTCAAATGTATAGTACTTTGACTATCAAAAAATACAATCACCTTATCTTGCACTTTTCCAAACTCACCTAAGAAACCCTTCAACCAAATTGTCTCTTTGCATGCATGTGAGATATCCATATACTCTGTATCAGTAGTGGATAAAGCAACTATTTCTTGAAGCTTTGACATCCAACAAATAGATCCTCTTGCAAGAGTAAAGACATAATGTGATGTAGACCTCTTTTTGTCTAAATCACATGTAAAATTTGAATCAACATAACCATAAACTGAACCACTTCAACCATCTAAGGTGATACAATAATCACTTGTGCCTCTAAGATACATAAGCACCCATTTTACTGCTTTGCAATGCTTTTTACCTAGATTTGCCATGTATCTACTGACAACATCAACTGCATGTGAAATATTTGGTCTTGTATATACCATCACATACATTAAATTTCCTATTGTATTGGAATATAGTACACGATACATATAATCCTTTTCTTCTTTATTACTAGGACATAAACTTGAAGAAAGCTTAAATTAAGAAGCTAAAGGGATATTTACTGGTTTCACATTAATCATACTGAATCTTATGAGGATCTTCTCCACATAATTCTGTTGTGATAACCAAAGATTACTATGTTCCCTGTCTCTATGTATTTCCATGATACCCAAAATTTGTTTTGTTGCTCCTAGATCCTTCATATGAAAAGTCCTAGCCATTTGAGCCTTTAACCCATTGATCTCAACTATGTTTTTTCTTGCTACAAGCATATCATCAACATATAATACAGAGATAATGAATTATTTTTTTTTCAAAATTTTAAAGTAAATACAATGATCATACTCACTCCTTGTAAAATTTTGGCTCACCATGAAGGAATCAAACTTCTTGTACCATTTCTTGAGAGACTGCTTCAAGCCATACAATGACTTTTTGAGTTTGCAAACAAATTTCTTGTTGTGATCTTGAAGAAACCATTCTTCTTTTTCCATATATATCTCCTCATTCAAATCTCCATGTAAAAACATTGTTTTAACATCTAATTTCCCTAACTCAAGATCAAGTAAAGTAACAAGTGCTAAAACAACCTGAATAGAAACAAGCTTAACTACTAGTGAAAAAATTTCATGAAAATCAATACCTTCCTTTTGAGAATACCCCTTTTCTACTAGCCTTGCTTTGTACCTATTAAATTTATCATCAATACCCTTCTTCAATTTGTAGACCCATTTGCAACCAACAACTCTCCTACCCTTTGGGAGTTATGCTAGGTCCCATGTTTCATTCTTCTCCAAGACATCCATTTCTTCTTTCATTACTATTTTCCATTTAGTATTCTCAGTGCCATCCACTACTTCCTAATAAAAGCTAGGTTCCCCATCATTAGAAATCAAAGCAACAGATGAAACATAATCATCTTAACTTTTAGGTGGATATTTGACCTATGTAGATCTCCTTAGATCTAGTTGTGGGATTTCCACATTTTCCTGTAGATTTTTTGCATCCTCATCTTCTTTTTCGAAAGCTTCTTCTTGCTCCCTATTTTTTGTAGATGGACGAGTTTCCAATTGAATTTGAGGTACTTCTTGTTTCAAATCAAATTCTACTATGTTTGATTTTATGAGAGGAGATTCACCAAATACTACATCTCTGCTAATAATGACTTTGTGGGTAGTAGGATCCCACAATATGTACCCCTTAATTCCATCACCATAACCAACAAAGACATATTTCTTGGATTTAGAGTCCAATTTAGAATGTTGGTATTTTCAAATAAATGCATATGCATCACAACCAAACAAAGTAGATTTCAATAATCACAAGAATGACCTATCCATACCTCTTCAGGAATCTTACAATCTATTGTAACTAATGGTGACCAATTTACCAGATAATAAGTTATAGAGACAACTTATGCCCATAACTCTTGCTGCAACTTGGTATTACTAAGCATGTTCCTTGCTCTCTTTAGAAGAGTCCTATTCATGTGTTTAACAACACCATTTTGCTAAGGAGTGTAATCATTAATTTTATGCATTTGATCCCAACTTCCTTATAATAATTTTCAAATTCCAAAGATGTGAACTCGCCTTCATTATATGTTCTTAAACACTTGACTGATCTACCAATTCTCTTTTCAACTAAAACTCTAAATTGCTTAAATACACTACACATTAGCTTTACTTTTAAGCATATAGACCCACACTTTTCTAGAGTAGTCATCTATAAATGTCACAAAATATGATGATCCTCCAAAAGAAACTGTAGGGAATGGCCCCCAAACATCTGAATGAACATAATCTAGAGTACCTTTACTTGTATGACTACTCACTTTAAACTTCTATCTATATTGTTTTCTATAAACATAATGCTTGCAGAAATTCAAATTCAAGGATTTTAGATTTGGAAGTAACTTACAATTTAACAATACCTTCAACATTTTCTCGCTCATATGAACTAAGCCATTGATTCCATAAACAAGTAGATTCATTTGTTTCCTTAGATACCACCATTGCTTCACTTATTACAGTACTCCCTTCTAGTTTGTAAAAGTTTCTAATATTTGTAGCCTTCATGACCACCAAAATTACCTTGGACACTTTTAGTGTTCCACCTTGACTTGTAAATTTATAGGGCCTCTAGAATCCAAAACTCCCAAGGAAATTAAATTATTTTTGAGTTTTGGCACATGTCTTACCTTTGTTAATGTCCTCACAATACCATCAAACATTTTAATCTTAATGCTCTCAATCCCAACAGTCTTACAAGAAACATTATTTCTCATAAGAACAACACCACCATCAATAGCTTCATAAGAAGAAACCAATTTCTATTTGGACACATGTGATTAGAAGCACTAGAATCTAATAACCATTCCTCATGATACTGTAAGATATTACAAATAGATAATACTTCATCAACCATACCTGAACTTGTCTCAACCATTTTTTTTTCCTTTTTAGAGTCATCATTGTCTTATTTCCTCTTCCAACAATATTTCTTGAGATGCCTTGATTTATTGCAGTACCAACCATTTCTCTTACCCTTTTTTCCTTTTGACTTCGATCTAAATGTGCCTCTCAAATCTTTCCCCTTTTTTGTGGATCGATCCCTAACCACCATTGCTTTTGATGTGAAGGTTTCTATGTTAGATTTCCTTCGCACCTCTTTAGACAACAAAGCTCCCACAACATAATTAAATTCAAGGGTGACAGTTGTGCTAAAGCTAATGGAAGTGACTAAGTGATTCTAGGATTCAAACAATGAACACAATAATGTAACTGCCTTGTTTTCATCCTCAAGTTTTACACCCATAGTAGCTAATTGACATATAAGAGTATTAAAAATATATTTAAATAATTAACAATTTTTATACCTTCTTTCATTCGCAAACTATACAATTGCCTCTTCAAGTACAGATCCAATTTTTTTAGGATTTTGTCATATAAAGACTCTTCATTTTACTCCTTAAATCTACTAATGTTTCATCTTCAACAATATTGAAAAGAACATCATCTACTAAACACAACCGAATTGTGTTAAGAGCTCTTGTATCTAGATCCTCCAAATCCTCATTAGTCATATTTACAGATTTATTTGACTTCTCTACCAATGCTTTGTACAATTCTTGTTGCACTAACAAATCATGTATCTTGAGCTTCCATATCTCAAAATTATTCTTCCCATTGAAGTTCTCCACTTTGAACCTTACATTTGAAACCTTCACTATTTGATGCTACAAAATAAACACCAAATCCTAACATAATCACTGCTTTGATACTATTTGTTGTGGAAACGTAAAACCACAAATTTAAATAATATTGCAGCACAAGTTAGTTGCAAAGAAATAACAAAGAAAATGAAATGGAATAACAAAATAATACACAAGACACAAATTTATGTGGTAAAACCTTGACAATATGTCAAGGAAACATTCACGAGAAAAAAGTATCGGTATTCTTATTGCTAAGAGAAATTGATTAAAATCTTCATATAGCTGTTGCTATTCAATTACAATTCATTACATTGATTTTGCCTTCAAGACAACAAGATATATATAATATCTTCAAGATAGCAATATCTGTCAAACTTAAAAAAAAAAACAGCTTTATTTCATTGTCATCATCATCATCAAGATTGATGATAGCGGAGGACCGAAGGGTGATTTCCAAGGAAGGGTGTATCAAAAGTTGTGGTTGTTGGATTGGTTCATTTTGTTGTGAAGGTTGGACTGACTATTATTATTGGCGGGTCGGGGAGGAGGGTGGTCATCTTTTTCTTCTGTCGAGGTAGAGGGTTGGTTTTTTTATTTTCTTCCATTCGAGTGGCGAGCAAGGGAGGCGACAATGACCCTACACTCCCTAGCACCATGGTTGTGTTTAATTTTATTTTGAATTTGTTGAAGTCCTAGAGAAAATTGATCCATCATAGGTTCCTTCTCTTTTGAAGGGGAAGAACGGAAGAAACCAAAGAGGATGGATCAATCACTTTCTCTTTAGTTTTATACACTTTTTAATTCGAGGAGATTATGGCGAGGATTGGTTTCATTTTCCCTTGGTCATTTAAGCGATGGCGAAGTGTCTAAGGGTGGTTGTTCATGAGGTTGTATGGTTTTCAATGTCAGACTCGAGGTTGAAGCATGGTTTCATCTATGTCAGACTTTCGGGTTGGTGAGGGGACATGTTCTGAAGAGACAACTTGGCTATGCATTTGGCTTTGAAATTTTGATAGGTTATGAAAAGGAAGTCTTTATAGGGGGTGATGGGTTCCATAGGTGCGGGCCAAAAGGATTCTAAGGAAAAAATATCTTTAGATGATAATGGATGAAATCCACTATGGTGTATGGTAAATATTTCATTTCCATGTGGAAATTTCAAACATTGTGAACAACTAAAGGGACGCTTTCATTGAAGCCGAAGCCAAGGGTAGAACGCAAAAAAATTGATTGATTGTGGAATAATTGAAAATGTTACATCAAAGTTTTGGGTCCTATTTGTAAGGGGAGTATGATCGAATCCAATCATAGGGCATGCAAAACCAGTATGTGTTTTAATCCATGCGGTTGGTTTATTATAATCATCTTGATATAGATCGTGTAATACTAGAAATTCTTTTGTGATCACATTCTCACCACAGGAGGGATCTATTAATATCCCATTGGTGGGCTTATCATAGATTATACAGCTATGTAAAGAGGACCATGAGGAATTTTTAAGTATATCTTTAGAAGAAAAAGTGATATCAAGATTTTTGTTGATTGGGCCCTTACGAGGGATATTACATCTATCGCACCCACAAGTTCATCCATAGGATTAACTTGGGTAACATTTGGAGTTATATCATGTTGTTCACTATTTGTATCAATGTTCATTACATCATTGTTTGAAGGTTCATTGGCCTTGACAAATGAAACATTATGTTTAGGCATGGGATTGGTACAGATTTGTAAATTCTGGTTAGGGGGTGCAACAAACTTATTACCTTGATCATTAACACCTACAATGGACAAACGGCCCGGATCAATGAGGTCTTGAACTAAGTGTTTGAGATGCTTACATTGTTCGGTGTCATGGCCATTTTGGTGATGAAAATTGCAATAAGAATTAGGTTTAAAGGTGGGTGGTAAAGTTTTGGTGGTATCAAGCGGTTTGATGGTAGGAAAAGTGATCATTTGTTTATGGAGCAATTGGTTCATTGTATTCTAGAGAGTATCGGGTAAAGGAGTGAATTGTCTCTTCAGGTCCCCATAGGTATAAGGCACCACTGCTTTAACAGCTACCACTTGACTTGGAATAGGTGGGTTTGGTTGTGTTTGAGGAGGTAGATTGAATTGTAAAAAGCCTCTATTTGGTTCATGAAAGTTTTGATTGTTGGTTTGATTGTTGTGCTCAGGCTTTTCAACTCGGTTAGAAGTGGATTTTGAATCACGACTTGAAACCGAGTTATGGTATTCACATAGGGTTGTGCATAAGTGCATGAACAAAGAGAATTTCATCATAGTTAACTTATCCTAAAGGTTTATGTGTAAGTTTTCAATAAAAATCTTCTGCAGATGTGAATCAGGAATTTTGACATCCACTTGAGCATACAATGATTGATAACGTGAAATAAAATCAATGACTTTCTCATCGACATTTTGTCTACAATGAATTAGGTCAACCATTATCCTTTTAGGGGTCATATGAACTTGGAAGTGACTTACAAAGGCATCCACAAGCTCATTAAATGATCAAATAGAATGATTGGGCAAGTTAGAAAACCACTCTGATGCAGTATCTTTCAGGGTCCTAGGAAAAAGTTTAGCTAAGAGTTTATCATCAAGGAAAAAATCACTGCATAAAACTGTATAAGCATTGACATGGTTAATAGGGTTTCCTTTACCTCCGTATTTCTCAAACCTAGGAATTTCTATCCCTTCTGGCATCTGTGTTCGTAATATTTCTAAGGATAAGGGGCTAGTACGAACATGATATGTGGGTGGAGCGGTTTGACCTTGGCTAATGGTGGAAATTTGTTGTTGC
>VDFB02214290.1:0-11819 GCA_007258455.2 Sequoia sempervirens
ATTTTGTGTTTTAGCTTGTATGTCATCTAAGTTGGTGTTTAGCTGAACAAGAATGTCAATTTTGAGGTTGGCTAGCTCTTCACAAAGTTTTCTTATGTCATTGGAACCTTTAAAGAGAGTGGATTTCCTAATTCCTCCTCGAGTTCGAGAGAAATTTTGACACAATTCCATAATATCATCCAATCCCAATTGGGACACATCTCCTTTTCCCATTAAGTCCAAGCTCCTCCAAGCTTCATCATCGAGACCTTTAAGGAATAGGGTCTTCAAAATATCAAAACTAATAGCTTCTCCACCATAGCATTTGGATAAGAAGATAAACCTATCTAGGTAATCCTCTAAAATTTCATCCTCATTTTGCCTTATCTTGAATAGTTCCTCTTTCCTATCATTGAACCTATAGTAAGTTTGGTATTTCTCCAAAAAGACAGACTCCATTTCATCCCAGGTGGTTATTGATTGAGAAGCTAATCCCATAAACTAGCACATGGTTGAATTTTTCAGAGTGGAAGGGAAAAGCTTGAGTTTCTGACTATCATTCTTGTAGTCATATGTTTTACACAAAACTTTAAACCCAAATAGAAACTGATCAAGGTCCTTAGTAGACAAACCTCGAAAGGTTGGCAAGAAGGCCAGTGAGATATTTTTCATTGTCGTATCGTCATCTGCATCAATAGAAATAGGATAAGTGAAAGTGCATGGTTATGGAGGGTTACTATTGTTGTTGGCGGCATTTCTACAGTCACCCATGATGTTGAAGGGGATGTGATCCTCTTCAAAAATTCACTTAGTTGGGCAAGGTTTTGGAGTTTGCAAAGGAATATACTCCTCAACCACTATATGTTCTCCTTTTGGGGTATGTGGGAAGGTCTCAGGTTGACCCTATTTGGTCAATTCCTCAGTAAGTTCTTGATCTAAGTTTCCTTCCTCCCTACTTGTTGTCGGTACGTCGATTGGAGGTTTTTTGGTATGAATCTTCCGTGGGGACCTCATTTCCTGACCATGCAGAAAAGAAGCTGAAGAACTATTTTTATTCCTAAAAGGGGTATTCAAGATATCTACTAACACTAGAAAAATAAAGCTTCCTTGGCAACAACGCCAAAAAGTGATAGGTTGTCATCAGGTCCTAACACTTTAGTTAATAAAAACATTAATATATCGACTGGGTAGTGTCCAAAGGTTGTATGCAATAGAAGACATCTCAACTATCTCTCCCAAGTTTTCTAAATACCAAACAACTAAATAAAACTCTACACTAAAAAGCCTCTAAACTTAGAAAGCAAGAAATAATCTATCTAGAAAGCTTGAAATAACTAAAATAAAAAGAAGAAAACTACGAATATGAAAAGCATCACCACTAAGCTAGAAAGCATGGAAATGATTAGTTTAAAGAATTTATAGATTGTTGAAGAAGTAAAACTTGTAAAGAAACTAGGAAACATTGATCTGGTGCAAAATATAACAATCTAACCAACTAACATAAAACAATTTAACAATCTGAAAAAACTGAAGGAAGGTGCTCTAGAACTTCAGACACCAAATTCAGAGACTACGAACTTAGCTACAACCTGTAGGATTGATTTGATAGCATGACACACACATGAAAATAAATTCCAATTTTGATTATTAACTACTAAAAGAAAGTACAGAATGAGAAGTAAAATACTTATCTATCTAATCTATAATCCTCAAGTGGCTAGCTCTCAAGTGTTTCTACAACTATCTCAGATCACATGCACTGATAATCTCCAAATTACTTCATTCAAAGAAATCCATTCACATTGTTCAGTAATTCCAAAAGTGGCGAGAAAAACTCATTTTATTCATAAGGGAAGTATAACTTAGAAAGATATAGTGGCAACATAATGATATTCTTTTGTATTCATCATTTTCAATAGTTACATATTTATATGAAAGCGGTTAACAAAATCCTACTTTCCAGTTAATAAAGTCTTCAACAAATTGCCAACAACTAATGGACTTTAAAGCCCATGACATGAAATATTAAAGAAGCTCAGTTCACGAGTTATAAAGTCTTTAGAACTGAAAATAACAAAAACTATGAAAACTCGGTCCATAACATATGCTCTTGAACTTTCAGCGCCCTCTCACTTGTCTTCAATGGTGTTAAAACCTACGTTAATCCCCTTTTTGACTGGAATGGTAGTTGGTGGTGGAAGTTGGCCGATGGAATGCTCAAGAACTAAACCATTAAATCAACACAAATTTGCTTATTTTGACTAATTTCAAGAAATAAAGATTGCATGCTTATTCATAAAAAGAGAGAAAAATTATTTATCCTAAAGGTAATTAATTGGCAGGGTAAGTTTGGCTAAAAGGTATTGTGAACCATGGTGCCAAACCTGCACAAACACAAGAAACAATCAATATGTTAAATCAAATGCAAGGTTAGTAACATGATTCCTCAAGAAATTCATTTAAATTGCAAAAGAGAGGAAATTAAATGAAGAACACAACAAGACTTAAAACATATCAAATCCTATTCTAAAACAAAGAAAACTCTTAATCTCTTGAGGGAATTGGTGTCAATTTGATGTGAAAATTGCCCCTTTCCCAACTCCAATGATGCAATGGTGATTTGGTGATGAAAGTTGATCCACTTTGATGAAGAGTGATGAATGCTCCAAGATAAAAACCTGCATAACCTAGCTATAACTCAAAAGTATGGATGAAGATTGCTAAAGATTTGAGTATAATAAGTTTACTCAAGTTGTGGATGGATCAAATGAGGAATGAAGCCTCTTATTTATAGAAAGAAAGAGTTGAAGATTGAAAGATAGGTTGAATGTGGGATAAAAGATAAACCAATGACATGATGCCACTTGTCAACATGTGAGAGGATGAAGGATGTGCAAGTTTTGGTAAATGTGCCAATGAATGCCAATATTTGAATTTTGAAATTGTATTAATGACAAGGTGGAGGGAGAGTCAAATGGAGTAATGGCCACTTGGCCCAATGCAAAAGGAATTGTAAGAGGGAATGAATGCCTTGTTGGAAGGACAAAGTCCACTTAGATTTGAATTTCAAACTTGAAGAATATTCCTCCTTTATGCCATGTTGAAGATAAATAGAGATTTAATAAATCAAATAACTCTATTTTCATGTGCAAGTGGCAAAAGATGGAGGATGGGACATGAGAAGAGATTAAATTAATCAAGGTTAATTAATATAATGAAGGATTAAATGATGTGACCTATTTGACTTAAATTTATGGATTGATTTAAATCAAATATGAGAAGAATATGATTTAAAGATTTAATTAAATAAAGGGTTTTGATTTATTTAACTAAGGGGATGAAGGTAGATTAAATTAAATAAGATTTTAATTTACTTAATTTAATAGATAAACCTTAGAGATTTAATTAAATAAAATTAATTATTTAATTAAATAGGGATAATTAGATCTGATTGATTGATTTAATTAACACAAGAGAGAGACTTAATTAAATACATGATTTATTTAATTAAGAGAGGAAAATTAATGAATTTAATCAAATAAAGGCATTTGATTAAATGGTTAGACCGAAGGATGATTCAGGATGAAGTGATGTTAATGGTCAGGATCAGATGTCCAACATTAATCAGTACATTTTATGCGTCTACAAGTATAAGGTTGAGTATTGAGTCCATTATATTGATGAGGTTATTTTTACCTCATCATTTTCCACGCAAATTTGGTGTTGTGTTTATGTGATGGTTTTCAGTTTCTGCACTTACACTTAATGTTTATTCATTTAAGTAGTATTAAGGGTTAGTTCCAATGAATTCTTTAAAGGTTTAATTTTGTGACAACTGATTCAACCCCCCTCTCAATTGTCCTATCCAACAAAATAGAAGTTAATTGGCCCCTTAAATTCAAATCCAAGCCTAATTTATTGCATTTTTCGAGGGATAAAGCTAGACACTCTTAAATAATATTACACAACACTTAATTTTACAAGGAATGTGTCCTAGGCTAGTGACCTAGGACCCATTCACCACCTGGTGAATGGGTCCTCACTAGGTCCTAGGACCCCTTTTGACATAACATTTCACATCCGCCGAAATGTGTCCTAGTTAAGTATGCTAGGACCCATTCACCTTATGGCGAATGGGTCCTCACTTAACTTAGGACACCCCCTTGGGATATGTTTTTGGTGGTATTTTAATGATTTCAAATCCTAGATCTGATGTCGGTTTATGTTATTTGAATTTCAGGATTTAATTTTAAGTATAAACACAAGGGTATTTCACATAGTTTCACTTGAGAATTTTTATGCAAGCATCCTAAGATTTCACAAGATCATTATAGGGCATTCAAGAGCATTCAAGAAGGCATTCAAAGGTACATTTATCAAAGTTTATATCAGCAATCAAAGGTCATTTCATCACGTCAAAGGCATAGTGCATCATTAATGTTATTGAGCTAATGTGTTGATATAGCATTGAAGATCCAATTCAAGCATATTCAAGGTGTTGTTTCTAATCAAGTGTTGTGATAAAGATCTACATACATTGAGGCCACTTCATGCAAGATCATTATAGGGCATTCAAGAGCATTCAAGAAGGCATTCAAAGGTACATTTATCAAAGTTTATATCAGCAATCAAAGGTCATTTCATCACGTCAAAGGCATAGTGCATCATTAATGTTATTGAGCTAATGTGTTGATATAGCATTGAAGATCCAATTCAAGCATATTCAAGGTGTTGTTTCTAATCAAGTGTTGTGATAAAGATCTACATACATTGAGGCCACTTCATGCAAGATTGTTGATTTGTACTCCAAGGTTCAATTAAGGATTGGTGAGTTGTGGCATTACATTGTTCATTCATCTTTCCTTCTATGCATTGTTTCATTTTAAGGTTTAATTAACAAAATGGGGTTTGACCAAGGAAAACCCATATTCCCTAACAAAACAATTTTTTTATTCTCCTTTCATTTGTGGTTGTAGGTTTTAGGTTGAGGATCAATTAGAGAACAAAAGTTGTGAAAGTTGAAAAGTTGTGAAAGTTGTCATCTTTCTTGCAAGATCACGAAAATTCTTCCATAGAATTTATTTCTGACTTTCAGGAGTTGAACACCTAGGATCTAGGAGTGCGGACATTGAAGAAAAAAACCCAAAATTTGATTTTCCAGAACCCTAGCAGGGACCCATTCGTCACTAGGCGAATGAGTCCTTAGTGAGGCCCACAAAAGCACTTTTTGCAATAGGTACACATCATTTTACCATCTTAAAACCTACCTTTTTACTGCTATATCGATTAGGTTTGATTTATGATTGTCAATTGAACATTATAGCCCTCATAAATTGAATGAAACACTAGAAAAGTGTGGTTCATCATCTTCTTGATTCATTTTAGTGAACCCATTTTTTTGGTGGTTCATTATTTTATTGCACATTAAATTAGTTAGGTTTGATTTCTTATATTCATTTATGCATTATTACCCTCACAATTGAATGAAATAGAGTGAAAATTAGGTGCATCATTTGGTTAATCCATTTTGTTGAACCTCTTTTTCTATGTTTCATTTGTAGCATAAGTTTGCTCCCTAATTCAACTATAGACAACTCTCTACCCTTAAAGCTCAATGTGTCTCACTTAAAGAATCATATATGCTTAGTTTCCCTTGAAGGGATTTTGAATTCTCTTTCTAAACCTGATGAAGGGGATTCATGGATTGGTTGATGGTGTGCAAAGTAGATATTACTCAATGTACCAATTTTTGTATTCATTTGGAAAACAAATGGCTTGACAACGTAAACATAAAGAGAAATCTCTTCAAGGAAAGCTTATTCATGCTAGAAAAATGCTCAATGTTGATCCTATTAATATCAAAATTCAAACATCAATTGCTTTGAGAGAAGGTAAATTACATAAAATCAATAATTATAAAGGAAAAGTGGCTAAAATTAGATCTAGAATTCATTAGATTAAAGAAGGAAACAAGGGCACTAGATATTTTTTTAATTATAAACATAAGAAAGAAAAAAATAGAGCTATAAAGGATGAATTCGATATTTTGTAGTCTTATCTTGTTGATATCTATAGTGTTTTCAAACAATTTTATGAGAACCTTCTCAAAGATGACCAATAGTATGATAATCAACAAATCCTCGAGGATATTGTTAAAGGTCATATTCCTAATAAAATTGATTCTGGGTACATCCAATATCTTGATAGAATGTTGTCCTTGGAAGAGTTGGAAAATGCTCTTTTCTCCATGGCTCCTCATAAAATCCCTGGCTACAATGGGCTCCCTATGGAATTCTATCAAGCAATGTGGCAACACATTAAGGAAGACATTTATTGCCTATACCTAGAGGCTTTTAATAAAGGATTTTTAGGCCCTATCATCAATTGTGGCATAAGAAAGCTTCTCCCTAAAGGAAAAATGGAAGATTCCATCTCTAGTTGGCATTCTATCACCTTACTTAATACTTCCTATAAAATTTATGCAAAGGCCTTGGCTATTAGAATTAAACCAATAGTATAAGAAATTGTTAGAATAGAGAAAATTGGTTTTATTGTTGGCAAATATGTTATTGATAATCTAATGTTAGCACATGGGAAACTTGTGAATGGGCTCAACATACATGCCAAAATGCTATATTGATTAAGCTTGATTTTGATAAGGCAAATGATAGAACTCAGTGGAGTTTTATTCTTAATATGCTTCAATGGTTGGGCTTCAATCCAAGATGCTAATGCTTGGATAATTATAAATAATACGATGACTGACCCATTTCCCCTACAAAGATCCATTCACCAATGATTTCCTCTAGCTCCTTATCTCTATTTCCTTACAAGTGATGCATTGGGCCATATTCTCTAAAGTACCATTAACAGGAAGCTCATTTTAAGAATCTATATTCCTAATAATGTTGTTGTAATCAATTCTCATTATGGAGATGACAGTTTATTAATTTTACAAAAAAATGAAAGAGATATTTCTAATATGATGGACATATTGGAGTTATATTGAGATGTTTCAAGATCCAAATTGGCACATAACAAAGATGAATTCTTGATGATTCACGTTGGGTCTACTCCCCCTTACATTCCCAAGGAATGGAAAGAAATTAATCATAGGGAAATTATGGGGTATCTTGGAATACCATTTGGTATTGGGGTGTCTCTTTGTGATATGTGGAATTGGTATCTTAACAAAATCAAGAATAAACTCTTTTATTGGGGGCATAAATTCCTTTCTTTGGCTAGTAAAATTCAAGTTGCTAATAATTTTTTTCTTGCCACTCATGTTTATTAATCCTCTTGTTGGATGCCTTATAAGAAAGGGTTTGAGGACCTAGTCAAAATTATTTGAAGATTTCTTTGGGCTAAATAGGATGGTAATCTAGGATATATATACACATCATTGTTGGGAAATTGTGTCTCAACCTTGTAATTATATAAAGGTTATTGTTGATAGGATATATATATGAATATTTATATATATATAAATTTCCTAGTTACATCAATAGGTGTAATATACAATGGAATCAAGGGGGAGTAGTGGGATGCGTGTAAACAATCTTTTTGTTAACCTTTTCAGGAACCTACTAAAATGACCGATATACATTAGATAATTGATACATTGTAAATCTACGCCATTAATTATTAGGTTTTAGACCTAATGCTGGATATTTTGTTGGCCCGTGTTTCCCTAGAATGTAACCCTATTTTATGAGGGTGTTGTATTATGGCTGCAAAAGAGAGACAATGATGTATTATGAGAGTTTGATAGTAGTCGTGTTGTCTCTTGATCTTTGATGGTGACACTCTTGTGAGAAGCTTGCTCTACAAGTATATTGTATTTTTTGTGATTTAAGTTTTTGTAATTGTTAAAGATCTATAATTCTCCTCTCAAGATTAGTGTAGGAAGTTGTTATGCTACCTTAGCTTCCTTACAAGTGGTATCAAAGCCTGATCACCTTTGGTTTCAGTTGTGGCTTGTTGGGTTTTTTGAACTAATCCAAATTTGGGTGGGAGTTTACACAGAAGATACTTTGTGATCTTGTTTTAGGAATTTTTAGATGACAAGTTCACTAGGAAGAATAGAGGTCGATCAATTTTTTGGAAATAATTTTGAAATGTGGAAGCTAAAGATGGAGGATCTGTTGATAGATTGAGATATGTGGGATGTTGTTGATGATAATGTTTCAAGGCCTACAGATCCTACTCAGGTGGCTCAATATGATGTTATGGACCATAAAGCCAAGGGTCTAATCAGATTGTGTTTGGAAGAGTTTGTTTTAATTAATGTCCATGAGGAGACCTCTGCACATAAACTATGGAAGAAGCTTGGTGAGATGTATCAGGCCAAATCTTTAGTGAACAAGATTTTCTTGAGGAAGAAATTGTATTCCTTGAGAATGGAAGAGGGTGGAAAAATTACAAACCACCTGGAAGCATTCAATATGTTGGTGGCTCAATTTGCATTGATTGGTATCAAAATGAATGAGGAGGAGAAATGTCAGATATTGCTTTATTCTTTGCCTGATTTGTGGGATTCTCTTGTTATGGCTATTGTGAGTACTTATGCTATTTTGAAGACCTAAGATGTGGTGGGTTCTTTGCTTTTAAAGAGATGAGAAGGACGATATCCGTCACTACTAAGGAGGCCCTAAATGTGAGAAGAAGTTATAAAATAAAAGAAATTACTGACGAAGCACAAACAAGTAAGCAAAGTTAACAAGAATCTCAAAGGCACTACCAACACATGTGAGAAATTATCGTCGAGGAGACATGGACCCATCAAACAAATATTTACAAATGTCTCTTCGACAATGGGAACACAACTATGAGAAAAGCATTGTCGATGAGAGATTATCAAATGTCTATCTGACATTTCAAAGTCACAAAAAAGGGCCACTTTATGAAACACTGTTAAATAAAGAGGTGCTCAGGTCTGTCAATGAGACAAAGGGGCATTGAAGGGAGATTATAACATGTCTCTTCGACATTGTAAAGTCATGAAAAGGTCAACTCAATGAAACACTGTTGAAATGTGGAGCTTAGGTATAGCAATGAGACATAGGCTCATCGGTAGGAGATGCTCTTTGGTCTCTTCAACATCTCAATGTTAGGTAAATGCAGAGCGAGAAAGGATTTAGGTGCAGCTGTCGATGAGACTCTGCAAGATCAAAGAGAGAACCTCAAAAGTGGTTATCAAAGACATTTTGAAGAAAGTGATTTTTTACCAGTTTACAGCTAGTGAAGAATGCAAAAAAAGGATATATCATCAAGCTATCAAGGATCAATCTATTCATCACATAGGTTAAGGATGAAAAAATCTATGCGGCTTTCGTTATCTATAGTTGGATTTGGATAGACACAAGGTGGTGATTGGTGAAGATTTGGTGGATGATATCAAGAGATGAACCAATGCTTTGTTGACTTTGCTCAAATATGTTAATGGGTGATACACATATAGTGTATGCAGTTTGCAGTTTAATTTTGGGTAAGTTTTTTCGAACAGTCGGTCTCAATATAGGGAAAATATGGGGTTATTGTAAATGTTTAAAGTCAATGGTCCTATATGGGAATATTGTAGATGTTTATATTCATTGGTAGTATAGATTTTACATGGGGCTTTTTTGTCAATTTTTTTTGCAACAAGAAAATATGATATCAATCTTGGTTGTCAAGAACCATGGAAAATTTTATTTTGTAACCTTTTATTATATATTAATATATATTGGCTTTAAGCCTTTCACCAAAAAAAAAAAAATTGATCTTATTCAAAACTACTTGCTTATCAATGTTAAATGTTGTATCTAGTAGGTCATTTGTGAGCAGCATGTCATCTAGTATGGATGTTCATAAACATACCCATAGTTTTGGAAAATGTGAGGTTATTTTCAAGACCTAGAAGCCTCACCCTCATCACCATGTGCTAAAGGCCTAGTATGTTGTAACAAGGTTTGTGTGAGGGAGCTAATGGACTCTAGAGTATCCACCTCAACACTCTCATTCACAAAGGATGGGATCATGAAATTCTCAATATTTGGCCTAGAAAGGGGTCTTCATTCTTAGTATTGGGTATGATGTGCCCCCTCTCTATCATGTACATAGCCCCCACCTCTACCCTAGAACTCACACATATTAAAGTAGTTTAGGATATCACTAAGGAAAAACTCATAGTAGAGTTTCCTCAAATAATAATATGGGACCATTTTATTTTTGCATGAGGGATGGTAAAAAAATTTCCACCGCATCTTCCAAATTTTTCTTTTATTCCTTGGTGTTGGCACCAATGGATAGGGAACCTATTTCAACTACCATGTAGGGGTGCATTAGTTTATGGATCAATGAACAACACACACAAATTAAGTTTCAATATTTTATTTTCTTTTATTTGTTCCAGTAATATAATTTGGAGGCATAAAATTTCCATACTTCCTCCCTCTCATTTAACCACATGTTAATTTTTCCACTCATGCAATATATATGAGAGATGATAGATTCCAATAAAGTAGTGAGGGTTGATTGATGGGAACTAGTTCTACTTGGAATTTTTGACTTGTTGATCAATGTTTGGAGTTCTCTTTTATTGTTTTTATTTTGACCTATTAGGTTTTCTTGTGTCTTAAGAGGATGTTGAGGAATTGATGGAGGATTTTGTTGAGGGTTTGGCTTTCCATCTTCATCACCAAGGTTTTCATGAATTGGTGAAGGATTTTCAATTCCTAAAAATTAAAAATATTTCAAATCAAAATAATTGCTAAATTGTTATTTAATTCAATTTTTACACTTAAAAACTAGAAAGTCCTACCTCATTGACCTCGTAGATGTTGTGGAAATATTTTTATGGAAAATTAATTGACTTTAAAATGCACACATTCTTTTTTATTTCTAACAATTTATTGTTATAGAGGGAAGACCAAATTCAAATGAGCTCGACCTCTTTGGACTTTTGATTTTATGTTAAACAAAATGTGAGCATGTTATGGATAGGTAGTGATTGGCCTAGGCTTGATAACTACCAAGACATACTGTGAGCATGCTATAATGTGCTCACATTATGTCCTAAATGGACCAAAAAATAGTTTTGGCCACTTTTTGGTCTCCCATCTTTTTGCACATGCACAAATCTCACAAAAACACACGTGCGACACAAGAGGTTAATATATCTTCATAATTCATTTCCAATTCTTTAGATCATTGAAAAACAAAATATAAGAGCATAAAAGAGTTTACAAGATCTTATAAAAAAATTCAATCACTCAATCAGGAAATGTAGAACTCAAAACTCTCAAAACCAAATATTTGATACCATGTTAGAAATATAAAAAAATGTATAACCAAGAACTTTTTGAGAGAGAAATAAATTATAAAACTATAAATGTATATCGCAAATAGAGACCAAAGAATTTGAGAATGTGCAAATATCAAGATGACAAGATTACATTAGGATCTCACAAAGAGAAGTTGCATAAAAGAATGAAAATACAAGCTAAGTAGTGAGTTTTATAGACTCAAGGAGAGGGTGATGGTGGCAAGTTCAACTAATAGGGAGTGACCACCAAGTAGTTTTAAATAACATATATATATATATATATATATCCCCTGTAGAATGATGGAATTTCAACAACCCACTCACCTTTTAAAATCACTTTATTATGTATCATGTAATTCTTGCTAAAGATGTGTCAAACTTTGTTGTTAATATTTGCTAAATTTATCTTAAGAATGAATGCACAATTAATCTATGGCCAAATTGAAAGGAAGTTTCATAGATTGTAGGCACTTATGAAGGCTTTGGATTACATATTTTACCTTTAATATGTGGGTTGTTGCTCCTTCTTGTTAGT
>VDFB02214293.1:0-10856 GCA_007258455.2 Sequoia sempervirens
CTTTACAATGGCGTCAAAGTCACATATTTGGGTTGTGACCTCCAGAAGTATAACATGGTCTGTGGGATACGTTGGAAGCCTGTATGGAGCCCTCTGACAACCATCTATTCTTATGTAAGAGAAGGTGGGAAACTGTATGAACCAAGCCCCATACCTTTTGATAAGCTCCTTAGCATTATCTGATATTCTCACATGCTCTGCACCTTGGAACAATCTAGTGATGTGCATGGTGAATGCATCATTCACCCTCTTGTAACTTGAGCTTCCTAAGTGCAATTGAGGATAAACCTCATAAATTACATCCTGTCCAAATATTCCTCTTGTGCTCAATCCTTTATAGGGATGGAATCTTGCAAGTGCATACACTAAATAAGAAGTCATGGTGAATGTCTTGGTCTGTAGCACATTGCATAATTGCTCATGGATCTTGGCACTAATGATCCCTGCCCCGTGATAGTTGATATTTTGCTTCATTCTCACAATGACATGGAACATCCATTTCTTGAACATACCTGCACTCTTTAGGCCTACCACCCGGCTAAGCAATGTGATGGCATCATAGACTTCTTGTTTAAAATTTTCCCTGTGCAATTGCTTAGGCAATTTTGAGAAATGAGACTTTGGATTTTCAAGCCAAGAATTGATAACCTGTCGTGACTTAATAGTCTCCTCCTCATAGTACCTTTTAGCTACCTCCATATCAAATGCTACTACATGAGATCTGTCTGGCATATCAAAAGTCTGTGCAATAGAGACAGGGTTAATATTAGCCAGTACCCTCCCTTGAGGGCTGAATATCCTTTGTGAATCCCTGTCATAGTGCCAGGCACATTCCAATCCTGATTCACACACTGAACTATGGGGGAAATCCTGCTACATGAGATAATCTCGATTCCATTAGTCTCCTGGCCAACACTAGAAGATCTTCTTGTGCCATCCTTGCCTTAAACTCCTCATAGTCCCACCGACCCACATTTGTTTCTAAAACTTCAGACTAGATGGAGGCTATCTTACTTTCTAGAATCCTGCTCTTTATGTCCAATTTAACTCTTTCTACTTCTGAGATAGAGGATCCCTCCATATCACCCTTAGCCTTTCCAGCCACTACCTTGCTAGATTCAACCTACATCCATCAAATACTAACATGAAAATCCAATTGTTGATAACATATTTATCAAAGTGTTATCTCAAAATCATAAGAAAACCATCAAATCAATTATAAATCATCATAACTGAGAAGTTCAGGATTCCAAGCTAACTGGGGAAAACCAGTCTGGGAGGAACTTCGAAAAATTCCAGACCAGGCAGATTTTCCCAAAGAAGGCACAAATATCAACAATAGATCATCAAAATGAAGAAAGGATGCATATAACATTGTGTAATCTATCAGTTTAAAGCATGGAATGTTAAGCATTCATCATTAAATTCATCCATTTCATCCAATTTCTAAGTTCTACAAAGCCTCCCAGAGAACTCAGAAAAATCCGACTGGACCGGAATTCTGCAAAGTTCCCAAAACTTTGAATTTTCAATGCATACCCCGGAACACTGAAGGTTAAATGGAATCTGGGAAAATCTGGGGATGTGGAAATTCCGCGAAGTCCTCAGAATCCCAAAAAACTATTATTATGTTTGATTTTCCTTGATACGATCAAATGTCCATGAATCTCAAATCTCTTGAGATCGACTCGAATCTAATTCATGTTTCCTATCAACCCCTTTGGATTAGGACTACTTGAGGCATTAAATGATGAATGTTCATAACAAACCAATGATTCACTAGATTTTACTATTGAAACCTCCACCATGGGTGAAAGGAACTAGCTCAGATTAAACCTAGATTGAGCTTGAGCATACTCAACAAGGCTCACAATGAGTTGTGGATCATCCTCAAGCAAGCTTTGATTGATAAATTAAAAGTGAAACCCGTGAACTAACTCAGAGTGTGCCAATTTGGACTGGGATTTGTGAAACCCTAACCCGAACCAAACTAAAACATTGACTTACGGGGCAAGGTGTGGGAACCATTTGAGAATGGAGAACATCAGTAAAATCCAACTGGTTAACTAGGGCGGAATATAAGATAGGAATTAAGAACCCTCAAACATCAAATGCAACCCTAGTTCGAAGCATTTAATCATCAAACATGCAAAATCGAGTTCCCAAATGGATGTAGAATGGCCATGGACAACCAATCATTAACATTTCAAAGGAAGGGACCATAGTTACATACCATAAGTAGATCAAATCCGACCATGAGGAAAATGAGAAGTGAACTCAGATGCCCTAGTGACCAAATCAAACTGAATCTAAGAAATCCAAGCACCTCAGCAAGCAAATCAAGAAATTTGAATGCCAAAATTGCCAAATCTCAGATGCAAGAGTGATACACAACGAAAGATGAGAGCAAATGATGCAAAATACCCTTAAATTCAACCACACTCATGTTGCAGAGATTGTACCTAGGTGCATTAATGTCGTCAACAAGACAAGATAAAGAAATTCAAAAACCCGACGTTAAAATAGAATCTCAAAAAAATCTAGTCCATGTGGAATTCTGTGAAGTCCCATATTTCTTGAACTATAGCATTAGTCTCTTTGCTGGACTATGAGTGAAATCCAGGAAAGTCTGGATGGAGTAGAAAAGCCCGAAATGAAGTAAAAACCTGAACTTTGTTCAAAACTTAGATTTTCAATGTGCAACTTAGGGGAATCACTTAGGCAAGCTAGATGAACATCCTAAGGACCTCTAAAGCAATTAAATTAGTAAAACCAAGAGGCCAAAAGATGCCTAAAGACTAGAGCAAAAAAAGGGGGGTCCCCACTTTCAGTGGGGCGTGTGTGTGAAACTGCACAACACATCACTTCTCACTTGAGACCTCATCAATCCCATCCACCCCTTGATCTTATGGAAAAGGACATTTGAAATTGATTGTAGTCTTTTCATACTTTTTGGCTTTTGTTTTATCATTTTGATATTGCTATCATCACTTTTCATGGTCCCTTGATCCATCATATCATGGTGTGATTTGACTAGTACACATAGGGGCATATCTTGATCTTTTGTTTGTTTGTGTCTTCTTGGTTGTCCCATGTAGTACCCACCAAGATCTTTGTGGTCTTGTGTTACACTGGGGCATCCTCGTGTGCTTGTGGTTATTCCAATACCTGGCCCAACCAAAGTCATGGCAACTTTGGGAGTGTTAGGATAGCTATGTTGTGTTTGTTTATGCATTAGACATGAATTGACCTGGAGTCCTTCATACCCTGGCATCTTGTGTCTTGTGCTATAGCAAAACTTAGTGCTCTGAAGATGGAAAATTGCATTAGGACTGCATTTCATTTTCCATTCTATCATCTTGCATGTATTCCCCATCCTCTCATCTATCAAAATCGCCCCATCCATTCATCCTTCATCCTCATCTCACATCTCTATCCAATCCCCATCCATTCCATTTAGCCTAAATCATCTAATCTCATCCTTGGTCCTATCCCCAGCCTTGTTACAATCCTCGATCTAATCATCCTCATCATCGAGATGTATTCTTCCCTATCCTTTGGTGTTGTTTCAGGATATATCCTTCCCTCATCAACAACCTTTTATCAAGAGATATCCTTCCCTATCCTTGTGTTGTTTTGGGATGTATCCTTCCCTAATCAACAACACTTTCATCAACTCCTCCTTGGGATGTATCCTGTCCTATCCTCATGTTGTTTTGGGATCTCTCATTCCCTCATCGACAACACTCTATCCATCATCAACCCCTTTTGGCTTGTAGCTTGATTGGGGAAAAATCACCTTAAATCCATTTGTGCTTCATCCATCTCCTACTACTTATCATTCCACTCCTTTGCATCATCTTCTTCATCTCCCATTGCATCATCTCATCCATTTCGAGAGCACACCTGTGTTCTCTTGAACCCGCATGTCCTCTCGAGGGGGCATCCTCAATCCCTAATCTTCATCTTCACCCCAATCTTTTGAGTGATTGGGGCATATTTTCCAATCTAACCATCTTCTTCTGGGTTCTATGTTCTAATATTCTTTGAGTAATTGCTTTCGCCCGTAGCTTACACCACTCTCAAAAGGGGGAAAAATGTAGGCACTAGAATTTGGACACTTAATTTATCCAAATTTATCGCCTTTCGTCTAAACATCCTTTTATTTGCAATAATTAAATAATATTACTATTATTTAATTAATACCCTTAATTTTTCCAAATCCCTAAGGTATTTAGTTAATAATTAAATGCCTTATCTCTTTAATCCTCCTTTTCATCAAATGAATTAAATAAATAATACATTTATTTAATCCCTCACTTGTCATTTTCATCTAATCCATCTCCTAATCTCTTAATTAGGGATGTGCACATGCCTAATCCTTGATTAGGATGTGTCACATCCTCCAACTTTTGCAAGTTGGCTTCTAATCCTCATTAACCCCTAATTATCCTCTGATTATTGATTAGTTAAGCCTAAACAATACCTTGGTCAACTCTCCCCATCCCCCAAGGATTTTTTAATTCCTTTTTATTCATCCAAGGCTCCTCTCTTCCCCATGCAAATTTTTAATTCACATTTTATCCTTTCAAGACTTACCTTATCCCCATGCAACTTCTAGAACGTTTGACTTGTCATCAGAGTCACATGTAGACATAAGTGCTTCCTTTTGGAACCTTGTCTTGTCAGTAAGTTCTTCAAGCATGTGAATTTTAATTCACATTATTCCTGGGAATATTCTCATTCCCCAAGGTACTTGTCTTTCTTCCACATCATGTACTCTCTTTCCACATCACCTGTACACATCATCTCACCCTTAGCCACTTCACATTCCACATGTCAAAATGTGAGGGATTGTGAGTCCTCAACTCACCTTAGCCCTCTATCTTGGCCTTGTTGGATAAATATCAACCTTTGAATTATCTAAAGAATTTGAATTCCTCTATAAATACCCCCTCATCTAAGGAATTTTCAACACTTAGTCATTTGAGCAACCTTATGCTATCATTTTGTGCACTCATTTTACAAGCATTTTCTCTCATCTAGCCATCCATTTTAGCTATTTGCATTTGCATCCCACCATCTACTTAATCTTGCATTTAGCTACATCAATAGACATCTAAGGAGCATACAAAGCAATCCAAAATCAAAGGGCAACCAAGGAGTTTCAATTGCAAAGAGAAGGAGTATAATCATTTGTAATCCTTTTCATTTTATCTCTTTGTATTAGCAATTCCTTAGGCTAATCTTGAGGTGTTTCATTGTGTTTTCCATTGCATTTTAGTTGAACATAATAGGTAAAATCAAGGATATTTAGAGATGTAATGTCCCTTTTTGACATTCATGGTGTGATGGGTCACTTCTCTAATTGATAGCTATTTAGTGAGTGTATTGTCAGCATATGTGTAGCAAATAGTTAGAAGCTGTAGTTATTGCCAATTAGGTAAAATGATTAATTGAATAAGGCATCTAGCGTTGTTTCACACCTAACAATTATCGGTTCAGTTTCAATTTGCCATCAGTTTAATGATGGATTTTCAACCTATAGAGTCAATTAGAAAAAATGAATGATTGAATAAGTTGGCTAACTTAGTCTCTCACCTAGGTTATTGGTTTAGTTTCAGTTTTCCATTGATTTAGGGATGGATTTGTCAGTTATACTGCCTATGGTTGAGGGATGCAGAGAGCACAGAGGATAGAAAACATTAAGAGGAAAAGCAAACAAAAGGCACTTCAGAAATTTGGAAACAAAAAATCAACTTCATTCTGAGGCTTGTGATGCTGTCACGGCAGCTGTTGGCATTTCGAGATGAAATTCTTCGAGTGTGGCAGTCAGACAATCTTGGGGACAGAAACCCTCAAGGAGCAGATAACAGACCATTGTGGGGATGAAAACCCTCAAGGAACAGTTCATGATTCAGAGTTGACTTTGAAACAACAGAGGTGTTCAGATTTGCATATGTATAGTCTAGTGTGTTCAGTTTTGTAATCTGTATCAGACTGGTAGATTTCAAGTTGTGTGTGTGTTTGAATAACATGTTAAAAAAATACAAAAAAATGTTATTACTGTACTATTCTGGGTTTACTATTGCATTTAGTTGAGTTTTTACAGTGATATCAAAGTGAAGACCTGGCCAGCCTAAAAATGATATATTAAAAAAAATAGCTATTGCATATTAGTGATTAATAGAGAAATCAGATATCAACTCAGGGGTCAAAGGATGCAAAAATGTCACACGAAGATAGAGAGTGGGAATTTTCAATGTAATGAAATCCTTGAAGGATGGGCAACAACAACCCATCAATCTCTTTGTCTAGAGTATGCAAGGTATGGGAACCAAGGAACCAAATCATGCCACTCTACCTTTGGCTAATTGTGCACAAGGGGAATCTTCATCTCTAGCAGTGAACTAGAACACCCCATTGAAATTAGTTACTAGTATTGAACTACTAAGAGTCACTTTCTTGCGAAAAAGAAGCCATATCACAAGGAAAGGATATGGACAACCAACAAGAGGATGACTTGGACACTCTCCATGTTGAATACAAGAAAATGATTCCTGAGATTTGAGAAAAAAATCTCTTTCATGAACTTTTGTACATTGAAGTCAAAAAGAAAAATTAGGAACTGACCTCACAAAGATTTGCAAAGCAAACTGGGGAAGCTCACTCCCCCTCATTTGATGGATCCATCATATCTTCAGCCTGAGTTTAGATCCAAAAGCTGAATATCTTCTTCTCACTAAGTCCTATGTATGAGGTATGTATGAGGACGAAACAATTGAATTTGCAAACCTTCACCTAGAAGGAGTTGCACATGGATGGTGGTATCACAACCTAGTCACTCAAAGGCATAGCCTTATCACCATGTATGAGAAGTTTTGTAGGAGGGTAACCAACAAATTTGAGTGGCAAGATGACCTAGAGGAGAAATCTAGGGAGTTGGCACAACTACAACCCCATTGCTCAATGGATCTAGATGTGGCTAATTTCTAAAGGGTAGGCATGATGGTATTTGATGTGTCAGAGGCATGTTTGACTTTTCTCTTCATGGAAAGGTTGAGAGAGCCCCTCAAAGGCCTAGTTAAGGCCCTTGACCTAGATTCATTGAAGGCAGCCATCAAAGGGGCCTTGACATTGGAACCCTCAAATTGTCTACATTGGAACCCACTACCCCTAGCAGATCCTTCCAAGAGTCTACCAATAGAAGTGTGAATATAGGAGAACCAAAATAGTAGCAAAGGACTCCGCACAAACTTTTTCCACAAAGATTGGGGGCTACACTCTCTTGACTTGTAGGTCACCAAAAGATGGGACACATCTTTTAGAAATCAATAGTTTGGTGATATGACCCACAATGAGATGTGGAGGAAGCAATTATGCTTAAGCTGCAAGGAGCCTTGGGATCCAACACATAGGTGCTTGGGAAGGGGTAAGCAAATCTGATTAAGGTGTACTTTGGTGATGAGGGAGAATCTTAGATATTCACAAAGGCACAAAGTGTAGAGGAGGGTAAGGTATTACCAATAGGTCTTCCATTACTAGATGGAGTTGGTTGACATTTTAGATCACCCATCTTTGTCTTTCTTGAAGGCAAGCAAATTTGAGGAAGGATTTCTAATCTCCCCATTTTGAGAGTCATGATGTGAGGAGTCCACTTTTCTATTCCATAGTTGTTTAGTAGGTACATCATAAGTTGCACTCAAGCATTTGTTGTTCATCTATGCAAGCTTAAGCAATGATGACTTATGTGGTGTTAAATATTGTTTCTTCTTCAAAGCCAAGTTACCTCAATGTGATAAAAATGTCTTAATATCACACAGGGTTGATCATAAGGGTGGTTGTGACATTTTCAAGGATTTCCTTCATTTTTAATACTACTATTCCATAACCATTGATCCCAAACTTCATATGCCATGAAAAACCACAACAGCCTTAGATTTATTCTTAAACTATAGAGATGGACAATAGAATGCAATCCAAGTCAAATTATTTAAGTCAAATTCTTTGTATCAAGGCTTTCTTGATCAAAACTTTGGATCATGTGTATTTGATCAAGTTCCTAGTTCAGTCTCTCTCTCAGTGATCAAATCTCCTCTCATTTTCAATTCTTCTCATTTTTACTTTCTTTTTTTAATCACTTAGTGTTCATCTAGAGGATAAGTAATGCAATTCAATATAGTATCTCTTTTCTATTAGAAGTTACCAATTTTTGTTCTCTTCACTCTTCAATCTTCTCTTTTTGCCTCAAACTTTCTATTGCCTATATCTCTATTTTTACAGTCTCTATCAATTGACTAGAGAAAAATGTATCTAAGAAAGAATCATTACACTCTAGAGGTCAAGCAAAGGGATATTCTCAGGGAAATCCTATATACAACCAACATTAACTCTTGAGATCTTAAGGTATGCAATCTACTTCACCATTCCTAGTCAACCAACAAATTAAAATGAATTAAATATTGTTTCTTTCATAATTATCTTTCATTTTCTCTTATTGGATAGCTTCTTTCATCCCAAATATATTAGTCTGATTCCAATAGCTTTGGTTCCGGTCTACTTTTCCCAGTTTTCTACTCCATTCGAAAGTGAAACCGTTGCCAAGCAAGAATGACAAGGTGTCATTATATCCCATCCCTCATTCCATATCCATTCAATGTATAGATGAAATATTATTACATAGATGAAGTTGTATCAATGTACACTTATCATGATCTATTAATTTTTTTAACCTTGATGTGCTAAGCACTCCTCTCTAAAATTATATTATAAATTGATACAATCTATGGTCTGGTTGCCCTAACTTATTGTCTATAAACCCTGATGTATTTTTCTTCTTTTCTTATTGGCATTCATACTTTGGCTTCTCAATACTCAAAGTGTGAAAAAATGCAAAGAAAAAATCCTGAGAGATGCTTATCTTTACCATCAATGCAAGCAATTGCTAATTGAGATTTGACAAGCTCTTTCACATCGACACCAGCTGGCAATTTAAGAGCCTTGTAATTTGCATTGTGAGGAAGCTTCTCAATACCCTGAATGATAAATAGAGAGCTCTAATTAAGCAACTACAACCATCATGGAATCCATGATCCCAATAGACAACATTAAAGACAAAACTCAACATAGGCTATGAGAAGAAAATATTGCTTATTGTACCATGTAAGCATACATAACAAGATTTACCTCTCTTGGAAGACTGCCAGATTCCCTTTCAAGTTGAATCATCCAATCCTCTCTTTTAAAAATAGGGGAATCAAAAGTCTTTAGGTAGTTAAGAGAATATTAAATAAGGTTTGATCTGACTCAACATAGGATAAATAATGCATTCAAAACTCACGCATCAAGTCACTACAACCTGAGACATCAAGCACCTCCAATCTAGTGTTCATAGATTATCTGTTATCACATATGAAGAATGCAAGTGTTCATAGATTATCTATTATCCATTTTGGTGGGCTACTTTGACTTTCACTTCTCCATTTTAGCGAGCTATGCCTATCTAATGAAGGTTTTAGAGTATGTTTATTAAATTGAAAATTTTAGTGGGATACTTTGAAAATACTCCATTTTAGCAGGCTATGCCTGTAGGTTTTAGAGTATGTTTCTTAAAATGAAAATTATGGAAAGATTTTAATAATGAGCACATTTTGATTTTTAATTTTTCCTTCTCCTTAACATTTATGTTATACTTTAATTTTTTATAATTAAATTATAACATAAATGCTAGTGCAATTTTTCAATTCTTTAATTCTTTTTATTGTATAGTCTTTTTAAATTTAAATTTTATAATTTTATAATTTTTATCCTTTGTTTTAATATTTTGCAATTGGCTTAAATTTATTCAACTTGGTTTTTATTCTCTTTTTTGTCTCTCTTTTCTTATCTATTGTCTTTTCTTCCCCCTTTTATTTCGCCCTTTTTTCTTATGTTGTGTTGTATTTTCTATGTCCTTGTTTTTCTTCCTTTTAATTGGTTTCATTAATTTGTTACTTCTTTGTCTCCCTATTGTTCTTTATTTATCTTAATTTTTAAATATTATTTGTCTTGTCTTCTTTGATCTTAATTTGTGCAGCCTTCCCTTCTCCCTCCTTTCTCCTTCCCCTCTAGTTTTCCTATTTAGGTTGTTCTTGGTTTGCAACAAAATACTTTTCTCCTTGAGCTCTTTCATCTTGATGATGGATCACGGAGTGTGATCCGAAATGTTGATGCAAAAAACTCTAATGCAATCTAATCCAAAAATGTATGCAAGATTAATTGATATGGATTGTGGAAACTTGATCTCATTAACATTTTGACATGTTAAATATATATATAAAATTATTACTAGCGATTGCACCTTGTTGTGCAATAGGTACACCGAAGAGGTATGGAAGGTCAATTAGAGAAAATTTTGGTGTATTTTTTCAGACATATGTGTAGTACATGAGGTCAATTGGTAGGTCATTTAAAAAATGATGTTGTTTATGTAAGAAAGGTCTCAATTGGTGGGCTACGATTGAAAATAAGGTCTTGATGAAGGTTTTAGAGTATGTTTATTAAAATAAAAATTATGGCCAAGGTTTTAATAATGAGCACAATTATTTAGTTATTTATTTAGTCATTTTTATTTTTCTAATATTAGTCATTTATCTAGTCATTTAGTTGTGATTTTACCTGATGACCAAGTTAGTCACTTATAAATGACCAAATTAGTCATTTATTTTCCAAATACTACTGAGTGTTAGTCATGTGACTAAAATTTTAGTCATGTGACTAAGAATTACAGTCACCTAAGTAGACATTTGCTAAAATTCTACTAGTGTCAAGCTACCCACATACTGTTATGTTCATTAATTATAGCATCCTAATCAGAT
>VDFB02214295.1:0-23595 GCA_007258455.2 Sequoia sempervirens
TATGTCTTTTAGATGATATTATTTTGGGTAGGTGATTACAAAAAATAAATGCACATGTTCATTTTAAACCTTCAAAGAAATGATTGGATTCTTTTTAAAGATTCATAAGGAAAGATGAAAGTTGTTTGTTCAATTGTTAACCTTAAAAAAAATCTAGTAAGTTTTCCTAAAGCTCTTTTTAAACCTTTTGTAGCAAAAATGAAATCTTTTGTAGTGTTCTTTTTAGAATCCAAAAATATGTGAGTTGGCCTAAAACAAAAAATGAAAGCATAAAATGGAAGCTCTAAGTATTTAAAAATGCTTTGTCAACTTCAAATTCAATGCTCATTTCTCTTTAACTCCAAGATTCTTCAAAGATCGCTTCTTATCTTTCAATGTTGCAAGTCCCTTATGCAAATGAAATCCCTCTTCCTTCCTTTACACCTGCACAACTATTATGAATTCAGATTTTTTTGTCAAAATTAAATTTGATAGTTTTCAAGCAAGTATACATGGAGAAAATTTTCAAAACAACACATTTATGTTATAGATCACATGTCAAACAGTAAAGTTAGTTTCTACTAACTTGTAGTCTTCAATGAAAGCAGTGCATCCATTAGTGGAAACACTACATTGATAATTCTTAAATCTACACCCATAATAGAAGCATGCACATCTTATAGAGGAAAGAGAAAAGTTTGAATTTTTGAAAATTGCAAATACAATAAAAGGTGCTCAATACCGATGTTTAAAATCATCAACCAAGTTTATACTAACAATAATACCACAATAATCAAGTTACCCTTCAGGAAATATGCTCAATTTGTGCCAGATTTTATGTTCAGCTCATAAGGTGCATGACATACAATTCAATCCATGTAACATATCCAAACGCATCAAACCTACAAGTGTTCACAAGCCTAGTACCCATATGCACAGCCAAGTGGTACGACCCCTACCAATAAACTATAATCTGCACTTCCATGCATTGAAGATCTTAGCATCAAACCGCCAGCTTGAAGGAATAGAATACCACAATAATCAATCAGTTCAAACTCTTAAATCAATTTTATAAACATAACATGAAGGTTTGGTCACCAACTAGTGTACTAATAGATCAAATAAATCCATCTCCATAGTTAACTTGGATTTCAATGCATATAAGTGATTGCTCGGCCAATAGATTAAGTTACATGATATGTACAAAATGGATTTATTAAAAAGGCTTTTAAAACTTTCAAGCAAATGCATTTGAAGTTTCATGATATGTACAAAATGGATTTATTGAAAAGGCTTTAAAAACTTTCAAAAAAACATGCCCCTCAAGGTATATTCAATCTAGTCGATATTAAATATTCAATAAAGGCGAACTTGTCTTTCCAAATGCATTAATCAATTCTAAATATAAAACTCAACTCCAATCAATATAAAGTTAGCTCATATAAACTTCTAGCTACACCCAAGATTTGACGTTTCACTGGCCATGCATCGCTGCTATACTGGTGAGATTTGACATTTTACCTTCTCCTTTGTGAATTTAATGACTTCTAAATAGTCAACTGACAGGCACGAATAATGGGGCAATCTTTGCATTTATGAGAATTGAGCGAAAACAAATAAATGAATGCAATCCAGTGAGTGGAATACACCCACAAATAGATTTAATGTAGTGACCCTAAGAAATTATCTTGCATTTAAAAACATTAGTCTTGGTTCTATCTTAAATTCCTGCACATAAGGACAGGCATTAGATGTTTTTAAAAGATATGTATGATGTCATGCGGTCTACTACATTTGTTCTGCAAATAATACTGCATAAGATTCCATACATCTGATAGCTAAAAGAGAGAAAATGGATTTGACCAAATTTTGAATGCCTAGAATAAGTAATTGCTAGGCGGTTTACAGTCCACTATTCAGTCTATCATCTCTGCAGCACTGCCGCTTTCTTCATTTATTTGCCCAATCTATTTTTCCCATTTATTGCAGTGTAGTATTCACACAATCTTTTATGCCTGCTGAGCTATAAAATTCAACAATAGTTAGCTATATGTGACGTTGGTAATAGTGCAACCTTCATTCTCATCAATCACCATGAAAATAAATTATGAATTGTGACAGTGAGCACTAATGAATTGTGAGCTTCACAATGAAAATAAATTATGACTGGTCCAAAACTTTCATGTGTAAAGCATAGTACGCATTTACCATGATTACCCACCATCAGAAATTACTGATTTAAGGAAGGAGTTTTAAAGAAACAACTGCACCTTTAAAAGATATTAGTATTTGATATTATTCAAATAAGGTTACCATGTTGAAAGACGCAAAGCAGATTAGTATCCCAATAAGCAACTTAGGAAGAATTGATTCGCTACAGTCACCACTGCTTAAGACGATGAACTCATTCTACATCACAACAATTAAATGGCTCAACTATAGACAAAGAAGAATAGCAAGGAATACAAAGAATGTGATAAGGGAACTGTTGTCGAGTCCATTGTGCGTATTAAGAGACATATCAGTTGTAATCCAAAACGCCAACCATTCCTGCCATCTACTAACACAGAGAATTTAAAGTATACTTTAACTTTGTAAAATTTGAGATGACACATAGAAAATAAGAAATGAAACGTTCTAGAGACAATTACATTAACAAAGCAAGGCCATCAATAATGCAGTGATAACATAGCTGCAACAAGAATGTATTAGTCATAATTGTCCAAGATCAGCTAGAGTATGAGGAAAGCTAGGGGTAAACATTCCTTTCAATCTAAATATTCTCTAGATTTACATTCAAGTACATCATAGTTGTCATTCAACGCATGTTTCACTAATATTAACATTTCTAATCTCTTATTTAACCCCAACAAACTATCCCTCCTTCTAGTGCCAGATGTAGATGGTGTTTCCTTTTGCTTCACTTTTCAACAATCAAACATTAGTATGGTCAATCAAATTTGAGCAAACAAGAAAACAAGCATCCCTATGTGATATTTCAACATGCTTCAAAATGAAAACAAACAACAAAATAATAAAAGCATATGAGAACATGAAGTATACATATCCCATAGTGGATTGGTGTTACTTTGATATGAAATGTAGCCCTTTCCCAACCCTTGATATGTTGAATGATGAGAATTCCTTGAAGATGTTGTGAATTCAAATGACAATAATGGACTTGTGCATAAGATTGTGGATCCAAAATGAGAAGAAGATCCTTCTATTTATAGAATAACAAGATGGAAGAATAAGCAAAATGGAGGAATGTGGGATCATTCAACATCCAATGGCCAAGTGTCACTTGTCAAGATGTGAATGGAGGAAGGTTGTGCACATTTTGGTCATTGTGCATGATAAATGTTATTAGGTGGATTTTGAAATTTTGAAAGTTCGCTTGTCGGAGGGAGAAGAGTCTTAAATGCCAAGTGGGAGACATGTAAGAGACAATGTAAGAGGAGTTAATGCCATATTGGAGGACAAGTCCTTTTGGAGGGACTTTTTGAAATTTGAAGCATATTCCCTAAAGATGCCATTTTGAATGATAATAGAAGAAATAATAAATCAAATAAATTGATTTATTGTGCAAGTTGCAAAATCTAGAGAATTGGGGGTTTAGATTAGCATTAATCATGATTTGATTAATTTTAATGGAGGTTAATTGATTGTGACATTCAACTTAAATATTTGAATTTATTTAAATTAAATGAGAAGATAAAGAACATTAGAGATTTAATTAAATATTTGGATTTATTTAATTAAATGGAGGAACTTTAGGAGATTAATTAAATAAAAATTGATTTGTTTAATTAAAAAGACGAATATGATTTAATTAGCTAAAATGATATATTTAATTAGATAAAGTTAAGTAGAAGGGGAAATATGATTTAATTAAATAAAGATTGATTTATTTAATTAAAAGAGGAAATATGATGAATTTTAATCAAATAAAGATTATTTGATTAAAATGGTTAGTAGAGGGATGATTAAGGATGAAATGAAATTAGTGAATCTGGATTAGATACATGTATATTTTATGTGTCTACAATCTTCTTATTCTCTTAGCATTAAGGGGGGACTATGATGTGTTATGCTAATTCTTCTTTCAATGAAGAAGTACAAGAATCTTATTTTTGGGAGGCCTCATGAACCTTCTATCTTGATCTATCATATGGGGATTATTTTAGTCAATCACATTATGAGATTATAGTACTCCTAATCACAGTACTGTCTTCATTTTTCAACTTCATAAAGTTTGATTGACTTTGTGAACATTGGTTGAGTAGTGTTCATATGTTCACTCATGCAATGTTTTGTATCACTCATCTTGATCTAAAATTCTTGGAGATTCATTGATTCCAACAAACATCGATTCATCATCAATAGAGTTTACAACTTCTACATGCTTCAAGAATTCTTCATCTTGACGTTCCTATCATCATGGGGCGTCTTTTTCAGAAGGTCTTAAATCCTTCTCCTCTTTTTTGGGGGATAGTTTTGTTCCCACTAGATTTTTGATCTTTCTCCATTTGTAAGAGAATGTATTGTACATGGATACCTAACATGGCCTCTAACCGAGACCCATTTCTATCTATTTTCACTTTTGTGATCTCCCAAGTATCACTTAAGGGGGGTGTTAGAGTGAATAATTTATCTATTCACTACACTTAAGTGTACTTAGGTTGATGAGGTTAGACAACATCTTGTCTACTAAACATACAACCTTTAAGCCTCTAAAGGTTACCAAGTTATTTGGTAAACCTCATGTGCTACCTTTTTTAGGTTGGAAAACTTTCCCTCTCACCTCAAAGATGACTCAACACTTGACTTCAAGGTTGATGACTTGTTCAATTAGATTGTTGATTTGCACATTCCAAATGTTCCTAAGGTTGACACCTATAGGACACTTGTCTACTATTTTGTGCCACTTCATGGGGCATTTGTCAATCCACCTCATAGGTAGATTGCCTCTTTCTTGCCTATATATGCAAGGCTTTGTACTCATTGTAATTTGGGTCATCTAAATACAATTTTGAACATTATTCATTTGTTCTTGGCTTTTATCTCCATGATCTCCTAATTTCTTATATATATTCTACCAAAGTCGTTTGAGGCATTATCTCAACCTCATCCTTTATTTACTTCACCTATAGAGGATTTGAACCTTGGTGGGGGCATAATGAAGGAACATATTATCGCATGTACCAATGTGCTCAAAAAATTGAGCTAGAACACTTTAATGTTTCTCTAAATTTTAAAAATATGGTTAGTATTAAAAATAAGAGAGAGATTTATTCATTTGGATTCAACACATTATTATTTCCCAACAAATCTAACTTTTTTTATAAAAAATTGTATTAGGGACAAAAAATTAGTCACATGTTTAATGTTATAATTATTTAAGTTTATTTTTTAATATTTTGATTATTTTAGGATATTCCTTCAAATAATTTATCATTTTTAATCTATAAAAATTAAGGAAAATGACGTCTAAATATAAATAAGTGAAAAAAAATGGCCATTTTTATTATCATTTTTATTCTTTACCACATTCAAATTGAAAGGAAAAAAGGAAAAGATGAAAATTAAAAAAATATAAGAAACATGTCAATAAAAACTCACTTGTCTCTCTGGTCCACTAAGACAAACCATATTCACTGTGCTTGATTGAATGGTGAGGTAGAAGCACTATTTTTAGATAGATGTTTACTACAGTTGGACCTCTCCTCCACTCATGAACCAAGAACCAAGGGGTATCCATTCTATCAAATTCACTTGATGCATGATCCCAACTTCATCCCTTATGTGTTGCACCCATAGGGAATTTGAATCTTGGTATATGACATAATCAAGGAACATACTATCACATGCATTGATATGATCAATAGATTGAGCTACAAACCTTTGATATTTGTCTACATTTTAAAAAATTGGTGAGTATAAAAAGATAAGACAAAGATATATTCATTTGGATTCAATACATTATTAATCTTGCTCAAGTCTACATTTTTTTGTTTTATTCTTAAAGGTTGCTTCTCTTCAAGAACTAACAATATAGAAAATGGGACAGTTATGCAACCAAACCCTCATTCATATAGAACAAATAGAACTAAGTGTTATGACAGAATGAAAAGATAATACAAAAACATTAGTATTTCCTCAAATTATAGAGATAGTCTCCCTAGATGAGTGACATAAGTCACAAGAGTAACTACCAAGGAGCTACCTATATCCTATGCCTATTTCCAATAAAAGTCTCACAAAATACATTGGAATTGAGATTATGAATCCTATCTAAAACTTTATTTTCAACTATTTTATTGATGGGGTATGGACCATTTTCTTTCTCTACCACTACAAGTGAATCCACACCATTATGCTAAATGCTAATTTTTGGTGGGAGAAATTAGATTTGGTCATTGCAAGACCTCCATGGATCATAAATGGCTATAGGCTATTAAACAACCATAAAAATTTCAAATTGAATGTAAGTGTGGAAATTATAAGACTATTAGCACATGAATATTAACTCCTTTGAATATGTTTGAATTTTGATTATTGTGTTGCATAGATGGTTTTCGTTGCACCAAAAGATCGACTTGTTAATGCTCAATACAACTGCCTGAATAATGAATTGACGGGAGGCAGTTAACCCATGTCACAAACCCGAGCATTGTGTTACACAACACAAGGATACCAAGCAATGAAAACTTTAGTGGCGAATTCTAGGAATCAGTCAAGTCAAAATTGGTGAATTTCTCACACCTAACAGAGTGTCCAAATCGCCCAAATTTTACGAACTATAGGTCCAATGCATGTCCATTCGCCAATGAGTTTTTTTTATGAGGCATATTTAAGAAACAAATTTGCTATTGTCAAACTACACATTTCAATTGGACCAACTAATATTTTTGCCAGGAATCCTGAAAGCATTTAATAAAACACCTACATATTCGCCAATACTATTAAAAACATTGTATCAAGACCCATTTTGCCAATTAAAATTTACAAATAGTTGCTTGTGAAGACCCATTTCGCCAATTAAAATTTATAAATAGTTTATCATGAGGACCTATTTCGCCAATAACATTAAAAAATAATTACATTGGAGGACACATTTCACCTTGAAAATTACAACGTATCGTTGTATAAACAAGCAGGATAATTTTCCAAATATTTAATATACCATTTAAAAATCCCGCAGAATTTTCCAAATATGGAATCATGGATTGATATAAATACAATCAAAAGTGTCATTTATTCTTACACATTTTTTTCGGTTTTGAGGTTCTACTTCTCCATTCGGAAGCCAGTGAAAACTAAAAACGTAGACTTAAAAGGTGAGTGATCATTTTTCATAGTGTTATTAGTCATAATAATAAGTTTTCTTTATCTCTTTTCCATTCTTGCTTCAACAAAGTGAACCTTAGAAGTTAGAACCAAACTCTAAAGTTTCAAATTTTTTGAAACCTCTGACCCACCGAGTAGAAAGATGACCAGGAAAGACTTGCAACTCAACAAAGTGAACCATCAACCAAGTCGGGGATTCGAGAAGTTATGAAAATTTAGAACTCCACGACAAGGTTATAAAACTCTGAGGACTAGCGACTAAGGTTAGGAAAAGCCAAAAAAATTATATTGTATTCCATGGTATTGAGTTTCATATGTGATTCTACATCATTTTTAAAGAACAACACTTATCACACTACTTATAAATTCCTATTGCATTTTCATTCACACAATCTTTGATAAATAACTGAAGGAATATTATTAATCCATTCCTTGAACAAAAGCTAATAGTTCAACATCCATAACTTATAAGTTATAAGCTAACAGAAGCTAATAGTTCAACATAAATAACTTATAAAGGAATCCACCCAACTTAAACAATAAAAGCTTAAAATTTCTACCAAATCACCTAAATTATACTAAGAAATCCTTACGCATTCATCACCATAAAATATTTATTCACAGATAAACATTCCACAGCAATGAAACTATCCAAAAATCTATCATTCCAATAATAGACAATCCACTAGCAAATATAGAGTTTTTTTGTCTTGATAACGGTTTCTTGAAGACGACCGTTTTAGAAATTAAAATAAAAATTCTTTGAAGTATCAAGAGAGCCAAATTAAAGAAAATAACATAAAAACTAAAAAATAAACAACGGTCCCACTCCCAACACCGACTCCTTCACTTCCAATTATTTCTGCCTCCTCCTTCAGTAACGCCTCCTATGCCTTTACTCTTTGCATGTATTCCCGGTACTTGGTGACAATTGCAGTGATGTTTTTGCTTTCGAGAGTTGTAGTAATCTGTAACCTGGTTCTCCATGTGGCCAAAGCCTTTTCAAACTCAACCAGCATCTGAGATCTTTTCTCTTCTCTGGACATTTATAAGTCCTCAGGTGGATCTCCATTCGACTGAGTTTTGAGGACTCCCAAGTCACTTTAGCAAGATCAACTATTTCTTTCTTGAATATCTCTCTAAAATTCAGAGAGATCTCTTTTATATCTAGAATGTTTTCATCAAACTTGTCAGTAATTTCCACTCCCAAAATATGACAATCTTCTTTAACTTCCGCCAACATTTCATAATATTGTTCAAGTGTATTATTAATTTCCTTCACCATATTATCATACATATTCAATTTCCATTCCAATGAAATGGACCAGGAAGGGTCTAGCTCCTTAGGATTATTCACAATTTTCTCACCAATTAATATCTTTGGATCCATAGAGTTCAATTCTTTCATTTCCTGAGCAAGCACATAGAGACTAGTTTGATCTTTTATGAGTTGCTAAAGTTTTGTTACTAACTCCTTCGTCTTATTAACAACTTGAGTGTAAAAGAGCACAATTTATTGAAAGAAGATAGCCTCTGATATATTTTATCGATCCCCTCACAAGGCTCTGGAATAGCTCAAATTATTTTTAATTTTCTCTATGGTGAGACATCGATGCCCTCTACCGAGAACTTGAGGCTTCACCAATGTAGAGTGATGGAAGAAATAAAGTTACTCAATGTGAGGACTTGAGATTCCAGTTTTACATTTTCTTCCTGTTCTTTCACTCTTTTAATCAAGGTATTGACTGAATAATTGGCATGGTACACATCACCTTCCAGGTTGGAGGCCCCATATCAACATGTGTGACTTTGTAGTCTACCTCATTATTTCATCTTCATTTAAATCCTTCAAAGCTCAACAATTTCTAACATTTGATTTCAAAAGTAGCATCAGTCACAATCCTTGACATCCTCCTGGCTTTCTTAGGTTTTGAAGAGATTTGAAGTAACTTTTAAACTGTGTCCACTCCAACTGTCATTGTAGGAATATGCTTTCTCTTCTTCTCCACTGCTTTTTTCAGCCATCCTGGGGAGACTACTACCAGACCAGAATCTTCATTTCCACTAATAGTTTCTTTAGCAGTGTTAGGAGTGATAGGCGGATTATCAACTGGAGGTGGAGAAGAGGGAAATTCAGAGGCAGAAAAAGGAGGAAAGATATTATCTTCAACGATCTGTTTAAAGATAGCTTCATAATTTGTAGCCACAAGTTTTCCTTGATTGGTCTTCTTCTTAGGGGTAGGAGAAAGAACATTGTCTTGTTCACAGATGCTCTTCAACTTGACTGTTTCTTTTGGCCTATCACAATCACCTCCTAACTAAGAATTTGCACTAGAGGGCCTCATAGAGGGTTTCCCCAATGATACACTTGCACTAGATGCTTGCGTAGACCCCTATTCATTCTTTTGTGATGACTTAGGCTACTAAACAAGACCAGCAACTTGCTGCCATTTCCCATCCAACCAGTCCTGGGTTCTTTTAAGCACTGGGGCAACACGCACCCTCATATCTGAAATTTCACTTTGGCTCCAATCAACCATAGGGTGGGATTTATCAAGAAATTTTTCATATGTAGGATCTATGATTGTTGAATCCTCGGCTACATTTTTAGGAATGTGAAATGACAGACTGAAAGACTGTATCTATTTTAGCATTAGCCTCATATAATCTCTTCTCAAAACTTCCTTCTCATCAAGACAATCTTCCTAGAAATCTTCGATAGATGGCTGATGTCAATATAAGCTCCCTCCATAGAGATTATGCTTCACAAAACCCTTACTGTCAAAATTAGCTCTCATAGATAGATTTTGTAGGTTATATTCCTTGAGAATTCCTTCAACTCCCCTATCCATTTGGTTTGTTTTGCACACAAAATAAGGGGTCTCCAATGGGAAGACATACCCTCATTTACCCATGTTTGTATACTTAATATTAACCATGGCCATTTTTCGACAAACTTCCAAAAATATCAGTAAATCTTCAAGATACCGAGGTAATTTAAATGGGGCTTTCTCAAAATTCCCTATTCTTAGATAGGAAAACATATCAAATTGGATATAAAAACTCCCAATTTTTGATACAAGAGAAATCAATTCAGGGGAAAGGCACACATCTGTATTTCCATCTAGCTTCCTCACGACCTCCATTAAAAATGCATCATTAACACGACAAAAATCACCCATTCCAAATTGTTTAGTGAACTAAGGAAAGTGTTTATACACAGGCATATCAGAAGCTAGGGTTCCTTGAGGCTCCAACCCAGGCCAAAAGGACCTTTGACTACCTATAATGTACATCAAGCAAGAACACATACAAAATGTAGCAGTCTTATGGAAATTAATTAATTGCTCATTCAAATGGAAGAAAATAACTTCACCCCAGTCAATGAAAATGTTCTCATCACAGACTATCAAGATAAACTGGAACATCCAATCCTCAAATAACTCAACCTATGGATTCCCAACAACGCGATGCAATAAAGCAATAGCATATGCAATTTCTCCCTTAAGCTGCAATCTTTTGTGTTTACTCAACAGTTGTGACTTACCTTTCTTTTCAGACTTCAACCAAGCTTTGGCCATGGATTTCTTCCACCAATCGTTATTCACTTTAAAAAAATCACCTGCCACTACGATAGGCATGTCTTCTACAGGTTCCCTTTCTGGAATCCCCAAGGCACGGGAAACAGCTTCAGGAGAAATTTCTGCAATTACAGTTTCATCTGCAGCTTTAATTTCTCGTGTTTGTGGAATGTACCTTCTCACACATGCACTTATCAGGTCTGCACTCAACATAGCTTCTAGAAACCCTCCAGCCTGAGCTAGCCTACTTTCTAAGAGTTTTATATATCTAGCTCATACTTGTCGTCCCTCTCCAGACGCGCCCAAAATTTGTCTAACTTAAAAGTCCTGAGCGTCATATCCCTTACGCTGACCCAACATTCACTTTGCATGAGCACAAATTCACAGAGAACAAATGTTTGCACATGAGATTTTGAGAAGTACTGGCCTTGGAAAAGAACAAGAATGCAGGCTAAAAGTCTAAGTAAAAAGAATGTTTTCACTTGAGAAGTATTGTCCTTGGCAAAGAATGAGAATGTAGGCTAAATGTCTAAGTACAACTTCGCCACCCACTTATGCCATTATTTTTTATAGGACGTAATGTGGCATTCAATTTCATACCTTGAAAAGATAGCCTTTAAATGTGCATGCTTTTGGAAATTCCTGAAAAGAAAACTCAAGTTTATTCCATACATAGCATTCAATGAGATGTCAGACGACGACACCTTTGAAAGGCAAGATAAGTCCATCATCTCGCATGGTCACTGAAACTTGGAACCTCAAAACCAAAGTCTGAAGTTTCAATGTTTTCAAAGCCTCTAACCCACCGACTAAATCCACGCACCATAACTCAAAGGTTATGTATGCATGAACTTAAGTTACTCCACAAAGTGAACCAAGTTGGGGAATAGGGTAATGAAAATTTAGAACTCCGTGACAATGCAACATGTCACATGGTTATAAAACTCATAGGTCTAGCGACTAAGCTTGCTTTGTTCCCTTATTTTGAGTCTACAACCATACATCAAATGTTCATCAAACAGTTGAGTAATTTATGATATAAATAATAAACATGTGTTTTAAAGTTTTTTAATTTTTAACCATTAATGCACTCGGATTATCAAGGCCTTTATAAAATGAATTACAATGTCACATTAATAGCACAATGACACTTAAAGTTGCAAAGGACTTAATAAAAGGAATTACAATGTCAAATTAATAGCACAACCATTTACTTTATTACAACTAAATTATAATGTCACATTATTACATAGTACAAATACAAATGTAAGTGCAAGCGCCAAGCTTCTGCTAGATTGTTATTGAAAGAATAAATGTAATACACATGTATTGCTTTATGTTTTACTTTTAAATCTGCATGCAATTAAATTTTTTTGCTAGGTAAAACACTGCTAGGGGCAGCACCCTGTATTGATTATCAAAAAAGGATTACATGAGTTTCTATTTTTCAAAAAACCACCCTAAAGGCCTTTTCTGTCAAGTGACCTTCCCTGATCAACTAGCCCACCCAAATTTTCATGCATTACAGAATTCATTACAAAATTGGCCTAAATTTTAGTACAGACACTCCAAGATTCGGGACTAACTCAATTACCCTATTACTGTTACTATTGCTATTCAACAACAAAAAGCTGAAATCATACCCAACCAAAATTTATCATTCATCATCATCCCCTTCATCATCATCATCCTCTGACTCTATGCATTTTAGGTACGCCTTGCAATTTGCAATCACCAGGCAATCTATTCCACATTTCTAGTGCATTGGGCTTTTGGCCTTTTCCTCTAGGTCCCTAGTATCATTCAAAAGCCATTCTTCCCCATCTCCAAGGTCCCAATCATCATCATCACCCACTACAATTTCCTCTGCTAGACCTTCGTCCTTCGCGTATCTCATTACCCACCCACACGAGAGAGTGTTCGTTAGCTTTGCTTCCCTGAGGAGAAAGAAAATACCACAGTCCCTTTTAGCCCACAATTTTTCAAATCCTTTTGGGTCGATGATTCAAACCAAAGGAAACTTCATTACCTCTCTCCCTCTCATCTACATCATGTAGTAGTTCTATGGCATGGGGATTTTCTTGTTCTCATCCACATTATCTAGCATCGTGTCAATGTCACCTAGCCATGCCTGCACAAAGACCATTTGGGTCAAAAAAATTCTTATCTCTTTCGAGACTCCCATATGCAAAAGGAAGTTGCTAAGAACATTGTCAAAATCTCTGTATTTGTTCTGGCTTTGTGATAAGCCTTCAGAAATTCTGGCCCAACCACCTACTTGGTTGCCCAAAGAATGAGTGGATGGGTTGAATTCATTAGCCCCTACAGTCGCTTATCATTTATTTCTCCTCTGAAGGCCTGTTGTTGCTTCTTCATGTCCAATGCAAGTAGTGTTTTTGTTTTACTCCTTTCCCACAACTCGCCTTTCTAGAATTTTCTACCCACTACTTCGAATTTTGCAAATGCAATGTGATAAATGGCTACTTACTCCACCTTTGCATGCATTTATTTCATAAATAGATAATATTGAATTTCTCAAAGGTAAAAAACTGATGGAAATTTTCTTTTTTCATTTGAATTGCTTTATGTTTTACTCTTAAATCTACATGCAATTATTTCATAAATAGATAATAAATTATGGGCCACTAGTGTCGCTACCAGCCTTATTCGTGCAAACCAAAAAAAAAACTTAGTCAATTTGTGTATCTTAAGCCTTACATGTACAATTAAAAATTAAAATGTTTAATTTGATTGACGTCTACCTACATGCAAATTGTACCTCAATCAGACAAGTTGTCAAAATCCCCGGACTCTAGTTAGCACTACCAATGCCACTCAAACGATATGAAATCATTACAAATCTTGTTTCATTAAAGTTATGAATTGTCCAATCAATCGCTTCGGATGTTCAAAACTAAAAAATTGAGAATTTCAATTAAATGAGATGTAATACATCGAAGCATTGAAAAGAGAGAAATGAACCTTGATCTTGCCACGTGTCTGCATCTAATGGTTCTAGTGTTATTTCAAAGGTTTCAATTCGCAAGTCTAAGTATGCTTCAGAGATTTACTTCTGAAATGCAACTACAGTCGTCCGTAAAAAATTCATCGAATGGTCGTGGTTATATTGATTTTCCTTTACATCCTTTGGGTAAAACGTTCTTAATTTTTTAAGCCTTGGTCCTACGTTCTTCCTAGGCAGACCCTCCTTTAAAACAAACTTTTTGCATGTGCATATTTTTGCCACTTAAGTTCTTCTATCGCTTATCACCAAAATCCAACACATCGGATTCATTGCCACGATGATGAGCCTTGATCTCCCCACGTGTTCGCATCTAACGGTTCTAGTGTAATTCCAGAGGTTTCAATTCGCAAATCTACTACTTGAGAAATACACTTCCAGAATGCAACTATAGTCGTCCATCAAAAATTCATCAAACAATAGTGGTCCATAATGTCGCAAGTCACTGAAACTTGGAACCTTAGAACCAAAGTCTGAAGTTTTGAAGTTTTCAAAACTTCCGACCCACCGACTACATAGATGACCAAGAAAGACTTGCAACTAAGGTTAGGAAAAGCACCAAAACCTTGACTTTGGTGAATTAAGATAGGAAAGGTAGCAAGGACGGTGCATTTATGAAGTGAAGATCATGGACAAATTTTAGCAAGTGGACATGACTGGATGATCGATGGGTAATTAAGATTGGTACGTACATGGAGTTTGGAAAATTATTGATTTTATTAATCATACATATTAAATAAATGCTATAAAATAAATGTTGTTGAATTTTTTTTATAGTTTAATCCTTAAATTCATCTATCTAAAAACATAAATTATTTGTAAATGGCAAATAAAATTTCAACATGCTCACCAATAAAACCAAATGTTGTATTATCTCGAAAAAAATCAAAGCTAAGAATCACTATAAACAAAATGTTATAAAATAAATGTTGTTGAATAAATCATATATATTAATATAAAGTGAAATTAGAAAGAATTATTCCAATTCTAAACTAATTTATACTTTTATCATAAACATTGTTATATACTTTAGATTTATCTTCATCCACCAACTACCAAAAATTATTCCAATTTTAAACTAATGCTATAAAATATACATTAGAGAGAATTATTCCAATTCTAAACTAATGCTATGAAATATATTTTAGATTTATGTTCATCCATCAACTACCAAAAAAGCTAATTAGCCAACACAATTTCCATTTCCAACATATCAAATTATCCCTAATCATACTTGCCTGAAATCTACCCTTCCAACCATTGTTCGTGGCCCAAGGTGTTTTACAATTACAATGCAAATCTAGGCATGACCCCCAAAAAACAAAATCACAGACAAGATTTAGTATAGTAATCTATTTTAAAAAAAGAACTTGTACTACTCAGACACCTTCGATGAATTACCCATCTCCAACAACTCTATCTCCATTAACAACTTCATCTTCTTCCTTGAACGCAGACCCTTCTTTTCACGCATCTCTACTCTAGTGATGTCTTTGAGATTCTATATGACCTCCTCAACCTCCATTAGCTCAACGCAGATTTTGAGTGCTTGCCACCTGCACTCCGCACCTTCTCACCATAGAGCTTTGGTGCATCCTTTTGGCCACCTGATAAAGAGATGATTTAAATCCGCAAGCTCTGGGCCTCCACCATCCATTCCTTCAACCTTAACAAGCCCCACTCTTGATATCGCCCGTTCCAGAATGCCTTCCATGTCCTCTAAAAAATCTTTGTGAACCATAGTTTTCATGACTTTCCTCACTACATCCACCAGCTCTCCTAAGTTTAGACCCCAAGCCATGACCAACGAATAAATATCCATATTGGTCTTGTATTTGTGCTTTAATTTTTCAAATCCATTCCCAAAATAAATTGAACTACTTGAACCACCTGCACATCCTTGAAGAGAAATAAACCCCGCAGCTGCTTCACAGACGCTTTGCCAACGAAAGGATCTAGCTTCCTCTGCAATGTCAAGGTGAAATTGGCCTCCATTTTTTCTCTAGTTCACTGGCTTCCTGACAACCACCCACCGTCGACCGGCTACATGAGATGTGTGTCTTTAATACATCTCAATTTTCCAACCATCTCCATTAATGTCAATTCTGGAACGTATGTCCAGCGCTAACAAAAAACCTTCATAAATGCTTCACTTTTTACGGAAAATTTTGTGCCTCCTTCACTTACTAAACAATGTTTAATTCGCCAATGTTTTTTTCTTAATCATTTTAAAATAGGTTTAATTCACCAATGAATTTTATTTTTTAGTTTGAAAAAAAAATTAATCTCCAACAAAATTATTTTTTCTAGTTTGAAAATAGGTTTAATTGCCAATCAAAATATTTTATTGGTTTGAAAGAAATAGATTTTAATCACCAATGGGAAAAATTAGTGGTTTTAAAAAAAAATCATTTCACCAAAATTTTCCACAGACTTTTAACGATTAGAAAATATTCGCCAATGGACATTATTTTTTTCACGAAAAATGAAAAAAATTGCCACTAAAATTAATATTTTTATCAGGAAGTATACAAGATTCGCCATGATTTTACACCTTTTTCAAAGGGGGGTTTCTTAAATGTTTCCTTGATACCAAGGGCGCACACCTTGCAACAATCCCCCAGCACAAGCGAGGGGTTCGAACTTGTGACCCAGGCTCTGATACCAATTGTTGCACATACGGTTGTCATTACACCAAAAGATCAACCTGTTAATACCCGATACAACTGCCAAAGTTAATGAATCCAAAGGAGGTAGTTAAGTCATGTCACAAACCCAAGAATTGTGTTGCACAACACAAGGAGACCAAGGGTGCACACTTTGCAACACATTGTTGTTATTAAGTCAATAGGATTGATTTCTATCACATATTGAAACATCTTTCATAGTGCACTCCTTTAAAACTCACAATGTGAAGAGCCTTGGATATAGAAAATATATGTCAAGCATCATATTAAATGCTTCAACTTCAATATCTAGTGCAATTAAGGAGACAAGTTATAAATTTCAACCAATAAGAATGTTACATTTGTTGGGGTGATTGAGAAGTGGCCAAGTGAATGACATGTGACCCAATAATATCTCAATATTCTTCCACACCTTTTGACAAACAAACAAACCATACATCTAATGAAGGTATTGGCAGAGATAGTAATGGAGGTGTGGTTTTCTCTTCTCTATATATAAGGGTCAACATTCTAATAATTTTATGGAGGCTCTTGTGATTCTTCATGTTGCTAAAAGAGGATGCTTCCTTGGTTGCAAAAGGATTATATGTGAGTCGAATTCATAGATTGTGGTGGATATGTTGAATGAGCAAAGATTTGATGGTGCTAATTGGTAGTTGGTTATCGAGGTTAAATAGATTGTGAATTTGTGTAGTTCCTTGGAATTTATTTCCTTTTGTCATATTCCAAGAGAATGGAATAGAGTGGTTGATCTTCTAGTGAAGTGGGCCTCTAAGAATTTGGAGAGGTGGGATGTTGGTGACTGGGGACTTATGTCCTCAGAGTGTTCTTTGGCCCTAGAAAATTTAATCATGGAGGACAAGAATATGTAACTGGGTTTTTTGTTGGGTTCCTTTGGGGGCTGCTTTTTTATATCTAAGTGGCAGTCTTTTAGTGAGCTTGTGGCCTTTTTCTTTGTAATGCTTTTTTTTATTTTAATAAATTTTTACCCCTTATTTTTTTTTAAATGTATATACATACACACGCACACACACATATATATATTCAAACATACATATGTATAATCAATTAAGGGTTTATATATAACTTAAATCAACAATATCATATTTCTATATAACTTCAAACAACATTATAATATAAATTGAAACAACATTTTCATACATGTAAGAGTCACTGTAATTAAAGAACAAACAAACCATACATCTAATTAAGTCGAATGTAAATGAACAAGGGTATATGTTAAATGAAACAAGCAATGCATGTTATACTATCACATCCTCAATTCTAACTCTTACAACCCTTAGGTGATCATGGAATATATTTATATACATAATCAGTTAAGGGGTTATATATAACTTTGAAACAACATAATGATACACATATTTATAACCCTTTTTGATACAAGATTATGATATTTATATATAAGTTCAAACAACATTATCATACTCAAGTAAAAGTCACTATAATTGAAGAATAACTAAAGCATACATCTAATTCATTTAAATGTAAATGAACTAGGCTATATGAAACAACAATTTATATATCATACTTGTAAAAGTCATTGTAATTGAAGAACGACTAAACAATTCCTACTTCTAATTATTAGTTTAGTTGATTTCATGATGAGGAAATGAAATTACTTACACACACAGTTTTCAATGGATTACTTCAAGGCCTTGTTAATTTAAGAGGATTATTTGTTTTGTGAAGTTATTTGAAAATATTTAATTATGATAAACATTAATATATGTGGGTTCCTAAGTTGGTTTCTTATGCTAGAATATTTAGGAACATTCTCTAATGAAATTTCTACTTCTTTTTTCCTTTCAACACCATCTTTAATTTTAGATAAAATTAGGGAACCCCTCTATTGATGTTTGTCCTTTTGAGCCTTTATCTTGCATATCATCCTTAGTGAAAGGAATCTAGTATGCTTCTAATTCTTTTTAAGTAATATATTTTTGCATATAGAGTCCCTAATTGATACTTGATCAAAGATTTATATTTTTGTCCCTATAGTTACTATGTGATGTCTTTGTCTTGCCCCTTTCTAAGTGATGTTGGGGCCTATTTTAGTAAGTGAAGATTTATCTAATTTTAGTGCTTCCTTTCTTAATAGAGCCATGTTTTTGTCACCATCTATAACCAATCTAAGAATTCCTTCAATGGACCCCCTTATTCAAAAATGTTCTTGTTGTAGTTTTTTCCTTTCAATATGCTTGTCATGTGCCTTTAAATATCTTAAGCTATAGAAATTTATAATTGTTAGTGGTGATTGTGTTTATTTGTAGCCTTTGTTTCGTTTATAGGTTCCCTCTTTCCAATTTTTTTCCCTTCATTCCTTAAAACTAAACATTTACATCTTTGTTTAAGACCTTTGACAATTTATTGTTTAGACTTCTCATTACCTAGGTATTTTATCATGGATTTCCCCATGCTTCCACTCCCTAATTTATCTTTGTCTTTGACCTTAGGATTTTAGGTTTCCATATAGTTATGTAATTCTCAAGTCATAAGACTATTCCATGAACATCAATTATTCTCCACTTACTCGTTCCCATGCTTTCTCTCCTTTATCATTGAATATTCACCATCCCCAACTCCTAATTGGAGGATTCAATTTTCCTTTAAGTCTCACAATCTTAGGATTTTAATATTTTTCCTACTCATTTCCTTCACCCCACTTCCCATCTCCCTTCTTCCTTGTGGAACCCATGCTTATAGGATTACACATACCACCATACCCAAAAGGTATAAGATATGTGGTAAAACCAATCTCTAAACCTTGAAATTCTTCCACCCTATTTCCTTTTCTCTTTTTCTTCTAGCATTAGGCACACCATATTAATGATCCCTAACTCATTTCTCTTGAGTCATAATTTTTTACTTCTATATTTTACTTTACCAAAAAGTATATCTAGCATTTTATATCCCTAATCCCTAATCTCTTTCCTTACCTTTTTGTCCATATTATTTAGTGGTATCATATTTTCCCTTAGCTTGATCCCACTTCTTCCTTAATTATTGGGTACCCCTTTCCCTAATCCTTGCTCATCTTTGCATTTTTCCCTTTCAAAATCCGAAGATACTTTATATAACTTTCCCTCAAGTAAGTTAACATGTGGTAAGCCTAAACCCCAGTTCCCAACTACTCAATGCAATTTAGACTTCTATAGATTCTACCAACCAGTTAAAACCCACCACAAGATGGTCCTTTAATGACCAAGCCAATGCCATATGCTAATAGTGGAATTTCCCTATGTATCACCTAGTCACTTTCTTACACTAATCACAACATGATGTATACCTTACATGCACCTAACCACCCAAAGCAAGTGGGAAAGTGCAATTTTATGTGATTAAATTTGACATCCTCCCTACCCAAGCAATTATTTCCCTATGATTTACATTCTAAAATCAAATGAGTGACTAGTCAAAAGGCCTCCATTTATGGCAAAACACAAAACATATGATTTTGAATAAATTATTGCTCATTGAAATATGATTCAAACACAAAACATAATTTATATGACAAAACAAAAATCATAGTCCTAATGAGAAAACCCTAGAAATATAAGATTTTGATAGAGAAGCAAGTTTTATACAAGAAATTAAATCATTTGTAGAGAAGTAACAATGCAAGAAAAGAATATCTCCTTATAAAATTATTGGTCAAATAGGCTATATGTACGCATAAATTAAACCTAATTGTTATTATGAAAATTGATTAAAAGTTGATATGTTTAAACATTTCTCTCGAAAGTTTATACTTATTTTCTTTTGCAGTATTTTAAATTGGATCACTTGAGCAACACAAACACCTTATTCAATGGATTTGAAAAATGGAGACATGAAGCATTCTAAAGTTGTTGATCTTTCCTAATCAGGATGGGTGCCAAAGTTTAATTGGACCATCATAAGCCATTGTTGGAACAAGCACTATTACATAGAAAGGGGGGTTAAGACAATTTTTTAGTAAATTGTCTAATTTGAGACAAAATAAAATAAAATTGCATAGTCTTTAAGCGAATGTCTCAAATTATTGTCTTAAAAATTGTCTCTATAAAAACAATATAAAACAGAAATATTTTTGTATTTTTAGAGACAATTTCACTTTTGTCTCTCTAGAGACAATATCTTTAATCCCAACTATTCTCTCTAAAGACAATATGAAAAAATGTATTAAAAAAATAAGCAATTTATTTTAAATATTTTTTTAGTCTGGTTTTCAACATTCAATGTTTCCAAATTCTCGTCATCCTCTTGTTTGTTGGAATTTTTATTTTTATTTTTCCAAACATAGTGAAAAAATTATGACAAAAATTATCAATAATTTTGAAACTGGGAGCAATGAACAATTGTTGAATACGCAAAAAAACAAAGAAAATAATGTGGCGTAATCCAAATTCAGAAAGTTAATGCCAATAAGTATTTTTTTATTTATAGTTTATAAAAAAAATTGTACAATCATGAGCAACATGTACATCATAACATGGTGCGAGAAAACGATTCCTTTCTAGGAAAGAGAAAATGTTAATATTTTCCTACCAACTTGACTAACCAAGTCAATTCTTATAAAATATTAAAAATGGAGCAAGTTGAACAACTATTACGACCAACCATATCCCTAAAAGCCAATGGAACATACCCAACTACCGGCATAACTCTTTCGAGCATGGCTAGGTAGCTTGACAATGAGTTGACTCAATTGTTTGGACTGGACAATTCTGCTTCAAAGTGGGAACTTTCTTCTTCTTGAGTGCTTGTGTTTGGTCCTCTCAAAGGCTATAACCTTTCATTGTAACAATCCACTAAATCATGTACTTTGTTATTGATGAACGATAGGATTTCCAAATCGTCTTGAGCATAGCACAATCTTTCAAGATTTTGATACGATTCTGGAGGGAGTTGAATTCTTCCTCTAAGATAACCAAATAGGGTGAAAGCAAAATTTTCCTGCAAGAAAACAATATTAGATTTATCAAGTAAATCCATTTGCATCATTATACAACAAAAACAGTCACTCCAATAACCTATGAGAGGAATCATATATTGCATAAACTGTACATGTAACTAAATGGCTTTGTAAGCATTCATATCTTGTTGGTGCTAGATATCACTACCCTAAAAAATTGATGAACACTTGTAAAGAAAAAGAAACAATTGTTGAACTTGAAGGTTTATTAAAAGAAGACATAATATTAAAAAATGCTGTCAAAAAATGATCAAAGTAATATGTTATGTTACATTTTTTAATATGAGTACATTGGAAGGTTTATTACAAGAAGCTATAACAGTTGGCATGAGTTTTCCACAATCTATGAAGTAGCGTATGATTGATTTTGGTTTTAACTATGTATACTTTTCAATCAATATTTCAGATCACACTCAATGATTTATCATAAGGAGTGAATTCTTAGAAATCCTTATGTAAAGTCGGAAACAACATCAGACCTAAAGGGAAAATTCACATTGATTATAGGTCTTCTCAATTACCACTAAGGGCTTTCTCAAATGCAATTTAATTGACATGTGGATAAGCAATCTTCTTGTGTCCCCTATCGAGTGTATTTAATTGTAAACTCATTTTTGCTTTTTTTTTGAAGCAAAGGGTATACTTATAGTAATGGTGGTGGTGATGCAGCAACAAGTTATAGAGCCAACAGTGAAAGGAACAGCCAATGTTATGAGTGCCTGTGAAGAATGTGGAGTGAAGCGCATAGTATTGACTTCTAAACTTAAATTTACTGACATAGTTGATGAATCATTTAATACACAAACTACACTCAAATTGGGCGGGTCGCTAGACTGTAGTCTGTCATACATTTCTTTGTTATTCTTTAAAAAAACTGACAGATTGGTCGATGACAGTGATCGCTAGGTATGATAGGACCGTTGTGAGAGGAATACGAATAAGTGCCGACTGATTAATGTATTGTCTATCGGTACTAGGTAGTAAAGCTTCTGCAGGTTGTTAAATGAAGCGACTTCTTGTATGATCTTCATAACTGATCCATATTAAATGCTCTCACAGGATTTCCATGACCTGCAGATCATCAAAGGAACCAATTGCAAGGAAATCACAAGATTAACTGCATAAAGAAGCTCAAATAACAACATTATATAAAAGGCCAAATCTTTGAGAAAATTACAGACCCGTATTTCTACTTAATGAGGAGGCATTAATTTCTATAACCGGCAACAGATTAATTGCACAATAAATTCACAGAAAGAAATCTGATTTATAACAATTAATACAACTAGGTTAATTAACAACTAATAACAGCGGAAGCAAAAATAACATAAAGCCAAACACAAAAAAGACAATAACACAGATATACCTAGGAAACCCCAATGCAGGGAAAAACCTGCAAATGTTGGATCTTCTATTCAGCCTAACAGCAAACTTTTCTTTCGAAAATACAATACGAGTTTGCTACAGCAATCTTGCATTTATAGAGCCTAGCTGCTTTACTTAGCGTGCAAGGAAAGAATCTTTCCTTGCTTTCTTTGGCTTTATTTACACATAAAATCACTCTAGGATTTATCTTATCCTCACAAACTCATAAACATTCTATTTAAAGAATAAAACTACTGTTGCTGAAAATCCAACTCGAATTGTTTTAAAGCAAATCTAATCTTGAGTTGCTTTAAAGCAAATCCATATCCCACTTTTCGAGCTACAAAAATCAACACTCCCTCTTAGTGAGGAAAGTGTTTTGCACCACACCCAACTTGTCCCTGAAGAATTCAAACTTGCTCTTCATCAAAGCCTTCGTAAGGATATCTGCTATCTGTTCGTCTGTAGGAATGTAAATGAGCTTCACTATCCCCTTCTCCACACAATCTCTGATGAAGTGGTACTTGATCTCATTGTGCTTTGACTTGTCATGAAACACTGGATTCTCAGAGAGTTTGATGCAACTCTGATTATCACAATAAATGACTGTAGGATCCAGCTCCTGATTAAAGAAGC